>APFE030076004.1:130436-165093 GCA_000404065.3 Pinus taeda | reverse complement strand
AGTCTATAATTATTACCTTGTTCATCTTCATCACTATTTGAAAATCCATCACTGTCTTCATGAGTGTAATAGCTTTTCTTATTTACAGTTTGTTTCTTGTTCCATCTAACAGGTTACTTACCTTTGTCAAGCTTACCTTTATAAGGACACTTGGCAGCATAGTGACCGACTCTTCCACAAGCAAAGAATTTGAAAGGTAACTTATCTCTGAATCTTCCAGCACCCCGTTGAAGGTTCTTGACAAAATTTGATTCTTCCTCTTCTTTTGACATATGTCCTGAGTCATAGGAATCTCCTTTTCCTGAGGCCTTGAATGTGGCTTCTCTTCTATCTGATGGTCCCCCTTTCCTCATTTCATAAGCGATTAGAATTCCGTGTAGTTGCGACATGGTAATTTTCTGCAGATTCTCCTTTTCTTCTATTGCAGAAACTTTTGATTCAAACTTAGAAGACAAAGATCTCAGAACCTGTTCAACCACAACAGCCTCTTTTATTTCTTCACCCAAATTTTTCATACAATTAACAATCTCATCTATGTATAGGAAATAGTTAGCCACACTTTCATCATTGTACATTCTGAGATTTTGATACTGAATTCTGAGGGTTTGAATTTTTGCTCGTTTTACCTATTCATCTCCTTCATAGCTCAGAACGATCTTGTCCCATATTTCTTTTGTGGTTTTATACTGCATAACCTTGACGAACTCTGATTGAGATAGACATCCTAATAGAGTATTGACGGCCTTTGCATTTTTTGCAAACTGCTTCTTCTCAATCGGATCTGTAGGAGTTGCTGATGGAAAAGTGTACCCTATATCTATGATATCCCAGTCTTCTGTACCCAGAGATTGAAGATAGGTTGTAACTCTTACCTTCCAATAGACGAAGTTGGTCCCATCAAAAATTGGTGGCCTGATTGATGCTTCTCTCTCGTAGTTGCTCATGATGATAGATCTTCCTTCAAGCGATCAAGCTTCTTCTGAAGGACCTGCTCTGATACCAATTGTTGGAAATAATACTGAGAGGGGGGGGGTGAATCAGTATTATCGAGTCGATTATTTCCTTTTTCAAACCTAGATACGCTACTTCAATTAGTGAAAAACTGTGTATATACGCAACTACAAATAAGGAAACCCGCGTATACCATGCAGACTTATAATTTAATTTATCTTATAGATGCTGATCATTAATCTATGTATCAAAATCAAATAAACAGTAACCAGAAACAACGAAATAGAGCAGAAGAAAATCACACACAAGAACACAAGATATAAGGTGGTAACCCAATGTGGGTGAAAACCACCTGCTACAATTCATCTCTATCTTCCTTTATTTAGAAACTTATTTTTACAATGTCTCTGTATTGGTGTAGTCCTTTACCAGTAAGCAGGTTGCTACCTGCAAAGAGCTAGAACCCTTTCTCATTGTCCAGCTTTTCTTGGAAGGGAGTTACAACCCCCTTAGCTCTTGTACTAGCTGGGATACTAGTACGCAGGCTACTACTTGCAGAAGGCTACAACCTTCTCTTTACTTCCAGGGACCACGTTTCATAAATTTTCAGACTGGATCCATGAACATTAATCAATCATCAAACACTCTCCTTTTCACAAATTAACACTGAATCAAATAGACTCTTCTCTGACAGCTATACCCATAACACAGTAACAGTAACCACACACCAAATTCTGAACCCGAAACACTACAACAATAAACAGAAGCAGCTATAACACAATTTAAGAGATGTACGCTACTTTAATATCCAGAAACCTACGTGCATACGCTTCTGTGTTTGGACAAACCTGCATATACGATGTTTTTAGTCACAGAACCAGCGTGTATACGCGCCTTCACTTCACTGAACCTGCGTACAGATCTATAAAGAATAATTTACTCTTCCAATCATTCAGACATTTGTTAACCCAGTTTACCAGATTTATAGATCAAGCATGCGCCACATATAGCAAATCAAAATCATTCAAAGATACTATTATTCAAGCCTTAAGATTTTGACCCTTCAATAGAACTTATCCTTCTCCTTGTGCTCAGGTTCCTCTTTCATTTAGATCCAGATCTGCACCATAACCCAATCTCCAGTATTCCAGATCTAGCACTTTATCAAATATTCAATTCATTCAGATTATACTTTGCCAAATGATCTCCTTCCTCTTTTATATTCTTAGGCCTTTCACAATACCATGGTCCTAAACCATAACAAATCAATACCATGGATTCAATACTTGGGATCAACACTTCTAGTGAGATACCATGGCCCAAAAACCATAGGTCCAAATACCAAGGACTAAAGACCACGGACCAAAAATAAGTTATCCCACATGTACATGCTTTTTCTTGCATGAAAGTGCGTGTATACGCATACGCGACTTTGGAATGTCTAACCAGCGTGTATATGCGGCTTCTTCAAGGTGAACCTGCATATATATCTTTTTCTTCTTTATGAGTGCCTGAACTGTGATCTGTCACCAGAGTGAGTTGCCATCAAGGACAACACTTGTGCCATAGCGCCAAGCCTATACCATAATGCCAATAGCCCTTAGTGTTCTCAATGTACTAAAAACTTTTGAATCCTATTGTGCCCTTAGGCTTCCTTATTTATACAAAAGTGACTGAGGAGTAGGCTCCTTGGAAAGAGGGTTGCTTCCCTCCAAAAAATTCTATAAATATGGATCTAGCTCCATGAGATGCTCAAAACCCTTGAGTGTATGAGTTGTTAGTGGATATTTAAACTATGGGTGAGTAAATTCAAGAACAAAATCAACTTGTAGGTGAGTAAATGTGGGGGCAATCCCCCTACATTTTCTCCATCTGCCTACAACATATCTCCACATAATAAATGAACTTAAATACACTCTTACACATTAATCACATATGGCCACGAGATATAACAATCGTCCTTTATTTTTCCTAATAAACACATAATAGTAAAAAATATGTTATTTAATGTTAGAAATAGGTGCATATAGGTTGAAGGAAGGCCATACGATCCTTATTATTTACCCATTAATGAGGCCCATTAATATGTGAGGACATATTTAAGGGGGGTTTTCTCCCCACTAGGCTTTCCTTTTTCACCTCACTCCTCTCATATTATGTATCACATAAGTCATTTCATGAGTACCTAAGATGTTTGCAATTTTCCAAGACTTTTTTTGTTGTACATGAGTACCTAACATGGCTGAGAATAGTTAGCACTCATTCAGTAGCATACTCGACAGTTAGTCTTTAGGGTGGATGTTGGGGGACATTTCACTCAACAGTTCATGAGGACCTCATCAAAACCTAGACTCTATCCATAATTATACACTATTACATACATTATTAGGGGAGCCTATGACCATTTTTCATTCACAACTAGATTCCCTATCATTCGACACATTTTCTATTTTTAGGGTTTTCTATTTTTAGCAAGGGCACCACCTAGGATGACATGTGGTGCTCACAAGAAATTGGTTGTGGGATGAAATGGATATTTCCACTATTTACTATCTCATTCACAGTCCTTCATAAAGTGAATGACACTTCCTCCCTACTTTGTAGCAATTAATCAACATTTATCTCTCTCCTGCCGTTGTTAGTTGACTTTTAGTCTTATTTTAGAGTTTAATTGAGTTTATGTGGTGATAATTAGTTTCAAATGGTTTATAACTCCACTTACTTCTGATTCACTTCATTTTATGATATTTTTCTAATTTTTAGCCTTCCAAACTAATTTTAACTTACTTTCCAACTAAGGAAAGTGCTTTTGAGTTATATTGAGTACATGCACATGGAACCCAACCTAATTTGAATTTCTTTGCATCTTGGGGAGTATATATATCGTTTTCATGTTTATAAATATTATTTCATTATATTTTATAAGTAATTCCAATTGTCTCCTTGGTTCATTAGTCAATTTCACAATGATTTTATTCTCTCTTCTTTCTTGTTCTGCAAGTAGCTAGTTTAGTATTTTTTCACATTTAGACCATGTGATTATGCTTAGAATCCAACATCTCTTATCTCATGTTCCTATTTAAATAGTATTAGAGGTGTTTAAGGATCTAACATTCCTTGAGAATTATTATGAGGAGGTTGGCACAAGAATATTGATGTTGAGAGCATTATTGTGGATACTTTATTCACCTAGATGGTCATTACACCTATTAGAGGATAAATGGATCATTTTGTATTGCAGCTTGGAATGTGACTGAGTTTTCAATAATTTTCAAGGATGTGTTAGACTTGTAGATGATTCATTCCTATTAGTTTTTTATCATCATATTGGAGTTTAGCATCCAATTTTGATGGATTTTTACAAAGTTATTCATAGAGGCTCAACTTATGAGTTTCATTCTGACGACTTAGAGATGATACCAGTTTATGTTTCTTTATTTTTATATTACTTGGACTCATGATTGGAGGGTCGTTGAATGTTAACCTCTTACTCATAAAAAATTGTGAAGTACTAATATACCACCTATTGTATTTCGCATTCAAGGATACGATTTTTATCGTGAGTATGTTTCTAGATTCTTGTTTTGTCTCCTACTATTTTGTCTCTTGATGTGATGTTGGGGTCAGATAAATTAAGGTGGTATCACTCATGTATTATATTATTGTATTATTGAAATGAATACAATTGAGAAGGTATGAAATAGCATGAGGTTTTGCAATACACCTTCTAGATCCATCACATAAGAATTTTTTTGTAAATCTTTTGAACCATCGAGTGTGGTTCATCTTCACAACAAAATGACAAGAAAAATATGATAATCCTAATGAATAAATATGAAATGAACTTCAAGTTAAAAAGTAAAACAATATAGCCATTCAAGGAGAATGTTGGAAAAAAAATAGAAAAACAAAAACAAAAAATCACTTAATATATAAATATTAACTAAAAATAACCAAAAAAAAGGAAAGCAAGTACATGAAACAAAACACAAGAGGTTAATTATTAAATCTTTAGGTTATGGAACTAAAGAAACCATTAAAAATTAATTATAAATAATTAGAACTAGGATATTAATTAGTTAAATATTAAATAACTAATAATATTATTAATTAATGAGAAGAATAATTATTATGAAGGGCGATAACAATAATTAAGACAAATTAACAAGAAATACATAAAGAATGTATTAAAACAAGGAATATTATTAAAAAGCGGAACTATTAATTAATAATACAATAATAATAATAGTTCTTCACTATAGTAATAATAATCATAAAATTATCGCCACTAGAAGTAATGCTAAATATTTTTTTATTTATATGTTGTGTGAGCCCTAATATGATTGCACACTTAACCTTTGGCTTGAGAAACCACGACCTAGAAGAATCTAAACTATCAAAGTCACTCATGGACTGCACCCAGCCTACGCTACATCGGCCCTTGACATGGTTGTAATTTTTCCCATAGAGTTTTGAGTCAATTATCTTTAAATCATGGAGTGCCTTAATAGTACACCCCAACACTTTCTATTCTACACCTCATGGGTGAAGCAATGTTAATTATTAGATGAATGCCATCTTATAATTTCATTAACATATTAAAATAGAAATAAATATAGATACTAGCCATAAGGGGTATTAATACATAAGGGGAAACTATTATTAAAATCTATAGTATTAACCATATTACTAATAAATTAAAATCCATATTATTGACCATATTAATAATAAATTAATAATAAATATCCTAATAAAATCCTAGAAAAGTATTATACTTTTCATTATTAATAATTAATAATAAATAACCTAATAAAATCCTAGAAAAATATTATACTTTTCATTATCATAATAATAGGGTAATAATGTAAAACAAATAAATGAAATAATTAATCCAAAAAAAGGAGGGAATGTTACTACAAAATAAAGAAATTAGGAGGAAATAAACCTAGAGGAAAGTATGTGCATGATATTAAGAATTTCATTGATTGGACTTTGATTCAGGTTGAAGCAAAAGGATAATTTCAGGTACAACTAGTGTATTAGCAGACAAGAAGGTCATGTTTCTCCAAAAACAACATCATAGGGTGAGTAAAGATCCAATAAACTAGCTATAGCCCTAAAGAAGTGACATGGGAGGTTGAAGATGTTATGCAAGAGGCATGCCCACTTCTATTTTCATGTTTGATGTAGATTTTTATATATGTACACTAGTATGGTGTTAAGACTCAGGATAGTACTGAAATAAGGGGGAGTGGAATGCTATAATCCGTGTTTTTACCCTTAGTTTAATAATGTATATTGGTACATCATGGAAGGATTAAGGGCCTTAGCTATGTAAATGGTTCCAATTAATATTAATAATATATAATCATCAATTACAAAATGGACAAGGATAAGAGTATAAAGGGCTATTGTACCATAAGAGGAGGGTACCTAGTGAGACTAGACCATTTTATTTATATTTATTATACCCATATTTGAATTAGTTGAGAAAAGGTAGGTATATGAACTTCTTGGGGAAACCATGTGTTGTTTTCAGAGCATGCATATTTAACCTTACTCTTTTTGGTGTTTGGGGGTTCCTCATATTTTAGGATTCTATTTCACTTTGTTGTTCTTCGTTGAAGGAGAGATGAATAATTTTATTCTTGAGAGCGATTGTTTATGGCTATATGAATTAATACTTTGTATTCAAGCACAAGAATATGCTTAAGCGCATGTATGCATTGACATTAACGGTGAATCTAGCCATGGTTGTGGATCTCTAGAGCTTCCATCATTGATAATTCCTAACGAGTAGCACTAGAATCCAAGAAGTAAGTGGAATAGCCTTAGGGACTACATTACAAAGAAAGGGATTGTTAGGTCCCTATACTACTAGTGTAACCCCTTATTGTTATTAGCGTGACCCCATTATTATATTGTTGTGCGCTTATATTATTATTGTTATGTCGGCTCTGATTACATTATGACCCCTTAGACTCCTATATATAGAAAGGAGGTATTGTCATTTGTATTATCCAAGAATTGTTCATTTTTGTAATGTAAAGGAGGTTTCCCCCTCAAATAGAATGAATTCTAAGGCATTTATCTCTCTTTTCTATCTTTTTGTGAGCTGGTTTCCTAACATTTGGTATGAGAGCTTTGGGATTCTATGGTTTTCGCTGCTCCAAACAGGCCATCGTGGCATTTTTGCTGTAACTTTTTTTCTGTGACGTTTCAAAAGATAAAAACAAAATTCATTTCAACCAAAATCGTACTGAAGCTCATGTCCAAATTTCAAATCTCGTCTCATTATATTTTCGGAGATATGATCTGAGGAAGTTAGGGTTTTTCCAAGCTCTAGAATTTCATTTAAAACCAGTCATCATGGAATTTTTGCTATAACTTTTTTGATACGAAGTTTTAGAAGCTAAAAAAAAACCATTTGAGAAGAAATCGATTTTAACCTTGGTTGTGAATTTCAGAGCTTGTCTCGCTATATTTGTAGATATATGATCAGAGGAAGTTAGGGTTTTGGAAGATGCCCAAATTACATCCTAAACAGGTGACCTAGGGAAAATCGTCATAACTATCTCTCTGAGCATTAGATTGAAATTTCGTAAGAAGTTATAGAAAGAGGATGTACTGTAGCTATATTTGCATATTTTTTAGATCCGAAGGTCGAAACAATGACATGTGGCACTTCATATAAGTTTTCTCTTCTGAAAATGTATACAATCAGGTCATCTTGGGAGATTGTGCATAACTCTTTCTTTGAGAATCCAATTTTGATTAGACTAGTGGCATTGGATGCAGAGGGCTACTGCAGGTCATGATTTTAAAAGTGGAAGATCCAATATTACAAAGTTACAATCGTTTCAAGATCGAGCTCCCAAAATCAAGAAAAGGTGATATGAGGAAGTTCGATGACAAGGATCCAATAAATTGGATACTACAGATGGAGAAATATTTTGATCTACATGGTGTACCACTATTACAAAAGGTACGTATTGAATCTAATTATTTAGAACTAGATCATTTTGTATGGTATAAAGGGATTTGTTCTTGTAAACCACTTGTCACGTGGTCAATTTTCATGGAGGAAATGATAGCACATTATGAGGATACCAAGAGAAACACCTTCTTTAGCCAATTGATAAATCTCAAACAAAAGGGTTCAGTGGTAGAGAAAATTGAGGACTTTCAAAAATTGAATATATGGGTAAATGATATTCTAGAGAAGCAAAAGATAAATAGTTTTGTAAATGCCATGGAAGTTGATATCAATGATTTGAAAGCATATTGGAAAAAAGGCATGGAAGATTTGAAGAAAGAAATGGAAGGTTTGAAGGAAGGTGGGACAAAGATGCTACAAGGGAGGCCTCCTAATGACGAAAAGGATCAAGAAACGTTAAAAGAAGAGGATATACACCGCGAACTAACCCTAGAGAAAGAACAAATGAATCCGACCATATCTTGTATTGCAATGGTAGGAATTACCACTACTCAAACTCTCAAGATAGAACGGCATATCAAGAAGAAGAAGGTTCATGCAATGAAATATCAGGAAGAAAAGTATCAAGAAACATCAAAAGAAAAGGATACTCACCAGGAACTAACCCCAGAGAAAGAAGAAATGAATCCGACCATATCTTGTAATGCATTGGTCATAATTACCACTCCTAAAACTTTATAGATAGAAGTACATATCAAGAAGAAAAAGATAATAGTGTTGACTGATTCAGGTAGTATCCATAATTTTATTCACTGTAAGATAGCCAAGGAATTGAATTGCTTCCTATATCCAACACCAGAGTGTCAAGTGATAGTTGTAAGTGGAGGAACCATAAATTTCTCTGGAGAGTTCCATAATATCAAGCTATCCATGGGAGAATATGTATTGAATAGCCCAATGCTTTCCATTCCAATGGGTGGTGCTGATGTTGTACTAGGAGTCCAATGGCTACAATCCTTAGGTACAATAGCTTTTAATTTTCAAGAACTTTTCATGAAATTTTCTTTAGAAGGAAAGGAATTTGAATTAAGGTGTATCAGAGGGAAACCAAGAAATACAATCATCTCTAACGGAATGACAAAGCTTCTAAATAAAGAACAAAGAGGGATAATTGTACAATTATGTTCGCTGGGGGTTCCCACGTCGAAATCATCTATTTTTCCAAATCTCCAAAAATTCTTGGAGAATCATTCCAAGGTATTTGAAACTCCCAAAGGCCTCCCACCTATTTGTGATCATGATCATGATATTCATTTTCTAGGAAGTGTTCCTCCAAACATCAAGCCTTAAAGATATCCCTTTGCACAAAAGAGTGAAACTGAACATATGATTGCAGAAATGCTAGAGGCCGATATAATTCAACCTAGTCAAAGTTCTTTCTCTTCTCTAGTAGTATTGGTGCACAAGAAGGATGGATCATGGCACAGGTGTCTGGATTATAGAGAGCTCAACAAGATCATTATTAAAGATAAATTTCCCATTCCTCTCATTGATGAATTATTGGATGAATTTCATGGAGAAATTTACTTCAGCAAGTTAGACCTTCATGCAGGATATCATCAAATCAGAATGAAGACCAAACACATTCTGAAAACAACATTTAGAAATCATGAGGGTCATTATGAATTTTTGGTTATGTATTTTGGCCTCACCAATGCACCTTCTACATTCCATGGTTTGATGAATTCCATTTTCAAAACCTTCCTTAGAAAATTTGTGTTATTATTTTTTGATGATATACTAATCTACAATAAGTCTTGGAAGGGTCATGGTCAACATTTTGATAGAGTTCTCAAACTATTGGATGAGAAAGAATTATATGCAAAAACCTCCAACTGTTTCTTTAGAGTACAAGAGGTGGAATACTTGGGTCATATTGTATCTCATGAAGGTGTTAAAGTAGATACTCAACAACAAAAAGTTCTCCAACTCTTAAAGGATAACCTCGTGTTGGCACAGAATCAAATAAAACAATAGGAAAATCAACATCACAGCAAAAGAAGTTTTGATATAGGCAACTGGGTATTTTTACGAA
Organism: Pinus taeda; assembly: GCA_000404065.3. Lineage (NCBI taxonomy): Eukaryota > Viridiplantae > Streptophyta > Pinopsida > Pinales > Pinaceae > Pinus > Pinus taeda. The sequence goes on along the minus strand of APFE030076004.1, from coordinate 155,110 downwards.
TACAACTATACAAACAAATGTCCCTCAAGCAAGCTAAGAAGTATAATAAATTATCTCCAAAGTACTATGGTCTTTAAAAGGTAATACGAAAGATTGGTACTATGGCATACAAATTGGAGCTTCCTACATCTTCTCGAGTGTCCCCAATATTGCATGTTTCATGCTTAAAGAAGTTTATAACTGACAAGCTCCCAATTCAAACAATATTGTCGGAACTTGACGAGGAAGGAAAAATCATATTGGAACCTGAAGTAGTCACAAAAAGAAGAACTCGACAGCTACGAAATAGATCAATATCAAAGTATCTCATCAAGTGGAAGAACTTACCCATTGAAGATTCTAGATGGAAGGATGAGAATTTTATACAAAAGCATCCAGAACGACTCAAGTGTTGAGGACAACATTTTTTGAAGGAGAGGGGCATGTTAGGTCCCTATACTACTAATGTAACCCCTTATTGTTATTAGTGTAACCCCCTTATTATATTGTTGTGCCCATGTAGTCCCCATATTGTTATTATTATGCCCCATAGGAGCCCACTATTATTGTTGTTGTGCCCTTACATTATTATTGTTATATCAGCTCTGATTACATTATGACCCCTTAGATTTCTATATATAAAAAGGAGGTATTGTGATTTGTATCATCCAAGAATTGTTCATTTGTGTAATGTAAAGGAGGTTTCCCCCTCGAAGAGGCTGAATTCTAAGGCATTTATCTTTCTTTTCTATATTTTTGTGAGTTGGTCTCATAACAGGGATTATTTTCCTTGGGTTATGCTTGTTGAAAGGGAAAGAGAGCTATAAGTTGATATTATCATAGGACCAGTTGAGTATTGTAACATCTATGATTGTTGTGTAACTATGTGAACAAAGAAATATCGCGAGCTAACTTTATGTGAGTGATAAAGTTAACCTAGACAACAATCCTTGTGGAATATTAGCCTCGGCTTGAGTGTGACCAACTATAGAGTGTGAATGTGAAAGAAAGCCTACAATTGGTTGGAATATCTAATTTTGGTAGTTGGTGAAATCTTTAGAAATATAATTTATTTTTATGTTTTGAGTACTTATAATTTTTTTGTGTTTTTTTTCGATATTTATCTATATTTTATATGTTATGTGTGTTCCTGAATAACTACATATTTACTTATGTTTCTTAGTATTCACATGAGCCTATTGATAGCATGCATGGTTTCTTTATTTTCTTGTTTAGAAGAATGGTCACAAAGAATTTTTCCAAGAACATGTTTTTAGAGGGTTCCAAGAAATCGGGATATATCACATGATGTTGATAGTAATATATCACGATGGTTGGATCTTATACTATTTACAATGGAGGGACCTACACCACAGTGAGTAGGACCATTCATGGGTTGGATAAGGGAATATCATGGTGGTTTTGAATGGTACAATTTGGAAGAGTGTAGAAGAAAAGGGAAGAAATTAAACATTACAAGTGACATGAATTTCCATATCTTTAGTAGGTAAAGTTAAATTTGCGATGAAGTTGTTTGAAACGAGAAAGCATGTAATACCCCACATATGCATCAGTGTGTTGGCTTGTATTTTTTATAACAACAACATAGATAACAAGATGAATAACTGCAATAGAGCATAGTCCCCGCCTCTACCACTATATAAATGGTTAAGGCCATGCTTCTTGAGGTCTAGATTTCCATCTCCACACATGCTTGCTCCACATAGTTTCCTTCGCAGAACCACCTCCACACATGCTTCCTCTGCACATACTTCCTCCACTCATGCTTCCTTCGCACACTTATTCCACACACGCATCCTCTACACCACTTCCTCTGCAAAACCATTATGTAAATTTATAGCACTTACGATGTCATAGACAACAACATAGGAAAATTGTTAAATAAATAAAAAATGAGGAATTCCAAATAGATTTCTACACCTACAAATATGTTAAGCATGTAAAATGAACAATAATTGCTTTTCCTCCACTCCAAGTGTTTTAAAATACCATTACTTGTTTGATAACACCTACATTCCATTTGTAAATAGTTTCTTATGGATTCAACTATTCTTGTAATTGATAATTGTAGTACTAGAACTATGGAGTTTTCTTTGTCTTGTGGGTTTGTCACATCCATTAATATATTATTATGGAAGGGATCATGTGTAGCCATGCAATACAGTAGTTGACTTGTCAATCCAATGAATAATTTAAGTAGATCTTCATAGATATTTCATTGACCACCCAATTGAATCAACCATGACTTGGCACACCCTTGGCATCATGAGAGCTCTGTCAGCAAATACCCCTACCTCTAAATCTATAATAGGAGGGTAATTTGGCCTCCACCTAATATGCATTTTTTTCTCAAGAGGTAGTGTACGTAATCATAAAGTAGGCAGAAGTCGAGGCTTAATAAATTCCATCGGGTTTCATATTAGCATGTTAATACTAATAATTAATATGTTCAATGTTAATTGCCCCTAACTCTAAATCTATAATAGGAGGGTAAGTTGACCTCCACCTAATATGCAATTTTTTCTCAAGAGGTAGTGTACATAATCATATAGTAGGCGGAAATTGAGGCTTAATAACTTCCATCGGGTCGGGTTTCATATTAACATGTTAATACTAATAATTAGTATGTTCAACGTTAATTGCAATGTTGTGACTAAAAGTTAATTATGGATTAATAGTTAATAATATTTTAAAGACTAATAGGTAACGACTCTCACTATTTTGTTAATACTAATAATTATATTAATAAATTAACATTAATATTAATAATTAATACATTCAGCATTAAGTGCAATATTGCGATTACTAGTTAATTATGGACTAATAGTTAATAATTAAAATTGTTAATGACTAGTAATTAATTATAATTTAAATATTAATAGTTAATTACTCTTATTGTGTTAATATGTTAGATGTAGTGTTAACTACTCTTAGTTCATGCTTCCAAAGTTTTATTAATCCATGCAATAATATATTATAGGCATATTAACCATGCTTCCAAAGTTTTATTAATCCATGCAATAATATATTATAGGCATATTAACCAAACTCTCGTTCATAGATAAATGACATAAAGGATATTTGAGTGTAGCGACGGCAAGTCAACATACATAGAAAGGAGTTGTGTGGAGTATGCCACCAACTGGTGTTGAACTTCCCAATAAAAGTTTTTTATGATTATAATTAATTAATTAAGTTTTTAACGATGTGTGGAGAAGTTTATTGTGAGATAATGTCGAGAGAACACATTTCTTTGTACAATCAACTTCTCCATACAAGTTGATTTTGAGGATAAAACATATTTCTCCACACTATCACACAATCAAAATTCTTTACACATTATTAATAGTTTAAAAAATCTTGATATTAATTAAAAAGACCTTTATTGGGAAGTTCAACACCCACTGGCATCATATCATTTAATGCATTTTCTTATGATTAATGTAGTCATAATGTTTTACAATTTAGAAGGTAGGGGTATTTGCTGACAAAGCTTTGTCTAGTGCACTTGTCCAAGGTGTTTTCAAGTTTGGATCCACTTGGGAGACTAGTGGGCATTCCAAATAGTTATGGACTGTGCATGTGCCACTTGAAGTACTCAGTTGTATTGAATTTGTCAATATTGCTTTTCTTTTTTATTTTACACTTTCACATGGAACATCACAGCATGGTTAAACGAGAGTCAGGAGTTGTGGCACATCGCCTCCTAGGAGTATTTAATAACATGCTTGAAGAAATAACATATTTGAGCCCCACTTCAATCCGACGTTGGTCTGAAAAGCTTGAGAATTTCATAGACAATGCCATTGGCATAATGGAAGAATCTCCAAATGTTGAGATCTACCCATTCAAAGTTTTACTCTCCATTATTTATTTGTAGATTATAGGCAATTTTATGTTGCTTTTGGCTTACATCCTTACTAGTATGGTATTGAACGAGGGGAAGTCCCTCAACAAATTTAGGTTTAAATTCACATTATATGTCATTGCATGGAGAATTTATAATTGAAAAATGATGGGAACTGAGTATTTCTTTTATTCCTTAAGTAATATAATCAAAATCAAAACTAGGAATGAGGGAGATATCTTAAAGAAGTTGACACATGTGTGAATAGTATAAAAGTGCTAGAAAACACAACCATACATGAAATTCACAAAAGAGGGTTGCTAGGCCTAGGGACTATAGTGGGAAAAGTACATGTTCAAGAATTAAGACACCTCTGCAGTTGACCAACATGTTTCATGTTTAGTGGATTCCCTATAAATTTGGTAGGTAGAGGAACATGTTTAAGGAATATCCAGTATGGATACTTGTCTTGTCTTACATGAACACTTGTTTATCTCACATTAGTAAAGAGGAGAAAATTATGGTGATCTTTCATTTCATATATTTGTATGCAACATCATATTCAATATTTCAACATGTTGGTTTGTTGCTTGTGAGGTTTTGTGCATGTAATTGTATGTATTTACTAGTGCAACGCCATGAATTTTTATAAATCTTGTCACTTTTGTTTATGGGAAAACTAGTGTCCATTCAGAGCTGCTAGTCCCACTAAGATCAATACCTATCTTAGAAACAAACAATTCAAAGTTACTTGTGTTTTCCTTTATGAGAGATAGATGAGAGAGAAGTAGAGAGTACCAACCTGAGTGTTTCACTTGGCTCCTTGCTTGTTTCTGCTCTCCTTTGATAGAGCTTTTGCCACTCCTTTCTCACTTGTCCCACTTCAAAGAACACATGTAGAGTTAGAGAAGTAGAATACCATCAAAGCATAGAGATCTATAACTATAAACAATATAGGATCGGATGTACATTAACCATACAAATGCATATACCAATACAAGATTCAGAAATATACAAGAATATGGAGGAAAACTCAAATAGATTTATTGATAAAAGTAGTAGAAGGGAGGATTACAACCCAGTCATCTGACCCATCCTCCTAGCATGAAATCCCTCTTCACATCATGAAAAGCTAGATCACCCAACAGTATGATGTTTCACGAAGAAACCAACAGCACTTCCTTACAAAATACAAAATTCTAGCCTCTGGATCTCTAGGATGAGGGATCCATATATAGGTATTTGGCGGTGGGTGAGTCAGCTTCTAGGATTTTGATTAGTGTCATTTCTCTGATAGTTCTTGGTTCCACTTGGAGATTTCATGATCTCTTACTCATCCTTGGGCGAATTCAGAGAGCCAAGTGTCAAATGGGCAGTTTCTAGAAGATTCTCTGGGTTTCCACCTAGCAAACTGCCTCTGCCATTTGTCTGTTGTCGCTCATCGCATCCCACAGAAGGGGATTTTAGTATGCATCGCACCGTCTATGTGTAATAGGTGAGATGCATAGCACCCTCAACATAGAGTAGTTTGTATGGTCTAGTTTTGACCAGTTCCTAGCAGTTTTTCAAGGAGAACTTCTAGTAAATGATGTAATCAACTGACCTTGTTTCTTTAGGGTATGAAACAACACTTTTAGGGGCTGAGAAGACCTTGGTTTATGGACATATTTGATTGGGGTTGCAGTGCCCAAACATGTCTATAACAGTTGCCCCCTAAAGCATGAGGTCGTAAATCTTCTGATGTCGGGTGAAATGCTTTATCATGAGGATCCGATGTTTTTAGAACTAGAAGGTGACCTGTAATAAGATACAATACAATACATTATCTTCTTAATATTTTCATGATCTAGCTGAGGTGGACATTCCCATGCTCAACTTTATAAATTCATTTTCATGTACATAGGACAGACAACCCTCTGTGTGGTAGACTGATGATTCTGGTAGAGCCACCATCCCTTAGCTTGGATGATTATCTGTGTAGCTATGATGTACATTTGATGTCTTTATTTTCTTGAATATATCACAGTCTGGATGGATGAAACTAGATCCAAGGTCTTAAAACTCGTGCAATCTTCGCCAAAAGTACAACTCGATCCATGTGAAAAGATGTTCTGATGTCGAACATGGAAAGACATCGCCTGATTACTAGCCGATGATGTAAGCTGTTAACAGGCGCGAGAGGAATCACCGATAATGATGATGACCCTCAAGGTACTGCAATACAATTCACGTGGTGTGAATACATGAGTCGATGTTGAACACCACGTAAAATCTCTCGGTTGAATGTCATTGATGTAAACCTATCACCGGAAGTGAGAAACTTGCCATTAAGGGATGAAAGCTTCAAAGTACTGAAAGGGTCATTCTTAAGTCGACTTCTTGGATAATGAGCTAATGTCAACAAGAAGTGATCCGTTGTAGGAGGGCCTTAATGAATCCCACATCTGTGACACATAATGAAGCAAATGATTTTGTGGAGGTGAAAACGATATGATGATACAAGGTTCAGGGTGGTGATCTTGAAAGAATGGAGCGTAAAGGTATTGCAGTGAATGAGGTGGTAGCTGGGTTGATGAATTCTCTGAGCAACTTCTCTTGAACATATCAGCGACACTGAAATGGATTGGTAGTGTTAACCCCAAAAATGGATGGTACGGAGGACCAATGGTGATATGACCGGTGAATAGAATAACCCAACCCGACTCAATCATAGTGATGGAGTGAAAGTGTCATGTTCAAGAATGACCTGCTACCAATAAAATTCTTCAAGTTTTCTTCCCAATTTTTCCCCAATCATTTCTGACCAGTACCTCTTTATTTTTGTCAAGCTTGAGGAGGATAACATATGCTTGTTCTATAATTTTCCCTTCAAGCAAACCTGTTGCTATGTTTTATCGAGCCTAGCGACAGTGAAACTTGATCTTGTTTGTAATGGACAATTTTGTCACTATTGTTTTAACGAGTTTAACGACAAAGATAACATGATCCTTTTCAATTTTAGAGAGCCTGAAAAGAGACATAAAGGAAACTTTAGTAATCCTTTTTCGTAGTATAATCCCTTAAGTCCGAAAAAGTATAAAATGATACGAAAGGGATGACTTTTCCAATCACTTTAACGAGCCGAAAAAGACGAGCGCTCGATCTTTTTGTGTAATGATCCCTTAGGTCCAAAAAGATTAAAATCTAGAGGAGGGATGGCACTTCCAATCACTTTAACAAGATGGAGAGGCCAATTGATCGGTAATATTTTTATATTTTACGAGTCTAAAAAGGGCTTAAAATAGACTTGTCTTCAAGGAACGAGTGATATCTTTAGGTAGCAATTGATTCCAGGTAAGGTTTGGAACTTTCCAATCATGGCACTGTAAAGAAGATGGCTAACAAAATCACTCATCGTAGTTGTTCCTCAAAAGGGTAAACAATCAAGTGGAGGTGGATGATCGGCTAAAAAGTGGAGGTGATGGTAAGAACATGACCAAGGCTCAAAATCTAATAGTATTATTTACTGAAAGTGGGTTCATTTTTTAATGAGCTTGAACTCTAGGGGAACATATGCTCATAACTAGGTTTATTTTTTAACGAGCTTGAACTTTGCGAAAACATTGCTCGTGCTAGTCATATAATAAGGATATCTCTCATCAGTACGTTCATTTGTTAGGGAGCTAGCCGCATGTGCAACTTTGCTCCGGAGCCTTTTGTATGCAAGCTAGGAATGACCAACCTACAAGGTTAAAGGGTTGAGTGCCTACAAACTAAGAAAATAAGCATACAAAATATGAAAATAAAAGGTCATTTTTCACTTGCATGAAAAAGGTTTGAATGCCCCCAGGTATAAAGAGAAGTAGAGTTTCCAGGTTACCATATGGAAGTTCTTGCATTAAAGCAAGGTTGTTTCATCTGCATTTGCAGACAAAACACTTCGTTGGCTCTATCCATCGAAATAGACAAAGGTGAATGGTGGGAGCTTCCACTCACATAACGTTTGACGAGGGAATCCTTTTCTAATCTATTCCAATTTTCCTACACGGACGAGTGTGTCAAACTAGTCATATATCCTACTCAGAAACCTAACTTATATCTGAGGTTTTCTTGCTGAAGCAGACCAGGGTGCATGCCCCATAGGTTTAGTCACATTCACCGAATCACTCGCGCTCATCAGGTGGACAGACTGGAGGTTGATGAGACATTCCTTGTGCAAAAAGACTAGTTAGGGATCGTATTTGACTATTAGCCATGTTTGTACCAGGAAATGAAAGCTGGTCTATGAGCTGAACCATTCTGCCTTCATACGAGAAGCACATCACCCTAAAGAGTGAGGAAACAATAGCTCCCATTCTATAAACGTAGTCACGTCCAAGAAGTAGATTGTAATCTAATGGCCCTTGGACTACCATCACGTTCAGATAAATGGTTTTCCTTCTCAAATTTATAAGCAAATTTGGAAGGATCCCTAAGGGTTAACTAGTTCTTTTGTTGAAGCTTGACAGATTTCAAATCTCAGGCAAAATCGATGGCAAACCAAGCACTTTCCAAGTATTCAAGGAAAGGATACTCATGGAAGCCCCCTCATCTATGATAGTACTAGCCATGATCATTCTATAATCTTTTACTATGATTCGGAATGGTACATTAGATGGTAGGCGGGGTCTCCCTAGTAGATGCTAATTGAAGGAAATGACTAGATTGCTTGGAGGAGGGAACAAATAGACAGCCAGATGAATCTCTAACGAGCTTCCTTCTTGTGGTAAAGGAATGGGTAGATTTCCCCCAGGTTCATCGGATTCTATCTTAACAAAAATAATTTGAATGGTGTCGTTCTCATTTTCTTTGGTGACTGTATCATCTGAAGGTGGACCTTTTGAAGGCAAGACTGGGTCAACTGCCGTCTCGACCTATTAACTTTGGTCCGGTGTGGACTCAGAGGGTTTATATTCAATTATAGGTGCTTCAACCGACAACAAAGGTGTGTCAGTTAGATTTTCAAATAGCGATGGACTCGGCAAGAGTTTCTTTATCCAGGAGGAAGCCACAGTGGTGAAGAAGTACGGTTATCCAAGACTCTTTTAGCTTCATCCAGGAACAAAAAATGGTGGAGGGCATGATCGCCTTCACACAATATGCAAGGAAATTTAGATCTTCCTTTTTGTCCATTAATTTCATGTTCACTAGTTGATGGTGTGTCTCAACATGATCATCAGAGGTTGAAGACACCGGATTGTGCAAGCGGGGAGACCAGTCCCTTAAGATCTATGGGATGCAAGGACAATCTCGATGATAGTGGTCTCCTTTGCAAATGACACATGGAGATTTAGGTTTGGATGGTGCAGTGTGTGGATTTTTGCCAGACGATGCATGGTTGCCCCCTTTTGTCGTTGGCTTTTTCTTCTCCTCCTCCTTCCCTTTCTTATTATTCTCAGTTACTTGGTTTTTAGTGTTAATAGTTTCACCAAGCGAAGAGGAAGAAGGAGAGGGAGAAACAAACGAAGTAGAAGGTTAGGGTGTAACTCTAGTATCATCTCGCTGTTGATTTGATTGCTTAGGAATCGTGGTGTTTTGAATGATAGAGGTCGAAAAAAGCCATACTGGCAGGCCAATTGTAAGTCCCGGAAGGGACAATGTAGCCATATGAGGTGCACCAACATCTCCCCAAGAGCAGAAGGGACTAGGATGTTATTCCACTCATAATAATTTTTATGACACTTTGACACAACTTGCTTTTTCAATTTTAAAGAGTCGAGAAAAAGCTAAAGATGACTCTAGTCGCCTTTGATTTTTAATGAGCCTAAAGTGACAAGTGCTTAGATGGGCCTTTTCTTTTAAGGAGTCTAAAAAGGAACAAAAGTGACTGCTCTAGAAATCTAAACAGAGGGATTACCAAACCAATTGCAAAATTTCATAATACTTTTTACGTTTGGCAGTCAATCTTCTCGAATGTTGTGTTTAGTGCATTACAATCGATAGGGTGGCAGACACGGCTTCCTAAAGATAAAGGATATAGCCTATTATGGTCTCCCAATATATACTTAATGGTACATGGGAGCACAAGTCTGTACTGGCACTTGTCATATCAAATAGGAGGAATCACCTAACCTACAATGAAAATGATAGTTACCAAGTTTTACGACGTCGGAATACATCTCTAGTCTAGACTTCTAGATGTTGTGCGTTAGGTTCCAAAGCATTTTTATGTTCATTGAGGTTTATTTTACAGTTGATATTCTTAAGAAGTTTGCCTTAAGGTTCACCATGTGATGTAGATATACAATTCCTAAATATGCAATCTAAGATGATAAACAGTCATTTACTTTCTTTTTGCAATGAAAATCCTAACTACTAAGGAAAGAGAAGTAAAATTATTTCAACATAGAGCAGAGAGCACACACTAAGATGCACTATCCTAAATCAATTTCTGCATGCAGTATAAATGCAAATGCACAAGCATGTATTTTTTTTTCAGTTTCCTTACTGTGAGAATGACAAAAAGAAAACTAAGTACAGATCTAAACTATCTTTCCTCAAAGTGACACTTTAGAAATTTCTTTTTAAAACGAAAGCAATATTTAGATGACACTTTCAATTTCAACTTGAAAACTACTTTTGACACTTCAAAGAATTGATGATCCAAATCAAATACAGTGGCAAAAGTGTAATCGAATATCTAAAAGAGGAAGACTTTACAACACTCTTTTCTTTGACCGAAAAAAACACTTGCGACACTTTCAAATCAAAAGACGACAGTTCGATTAAGCTACTGTTTGCAAAGTAGAACTGTAAATGATGAAAAATACATAAAAACATTCACAATTCTTTATCAATGGAGGCTGAATAATGCAAAGGAAAATAGTTTCAACAATGATACTGATCACAGACAACAAAGCTACTGAATAAAGTTGAAGACAATGAAGAGAAAACCAAAATCTGGAGGTAGAAACAGTCTCACTCAATCATCGCACCTGTAACACTGGGAAATAGGGATGCATATCACCTGCAACACACGGGAGGTGTTATGCATCCGGGTTGCCAATGAGAGATAGTGCGATGTTCTAGGGACGAGACTGTGCTTGGTTTTCACTCACAGTTTGTAGCTAAGCTTGATTTAGGTTGAGCTAATGATAGACATTAAACACAAAGTATAGGGGCCAATCTAATGAGGTTATTTGAGCTACCTCCAGGGAACTTACAATGTTTGCAAGTTAGATGTTCAGTTCATAAACTAACCCAGAGATTGACTAAAGCAGCACTGATCTACTTTGTAGTTGCATAGCAAAAGCAGTTTGAAGGCTAGCTGGCTTACCTCAAGCTCCGTCTATACTTTATAAAGAAAATAACAGTGACTAACAATCAAACTATTCGTTCCCCAGTGGAGTCACCATTTTGTTTATAGGAAAACTAGTGTACATTCAAAGCTACTAGTCCCACTAAGATGGGTAGCTATCTTAGAAACAAACAATTTAGAGTTACTTGTGTTTTCCTTTATGAGAGATAGATGAGAGAGAAGTAGAGAGTACCAACCTCAGTCTTTCGCTTGGCTCCTTTCTTGTTTCCTCTCTCCTTTGATAGAGCTTTCGCCACTCCTTTCTCACTTGTCTCGCTTCAAAGAACACCTATAGAGTTAGAGCATCAAAATTCCATCAAAGCATAGAGATCTATAACCATAAACAATATAGGATCAGATGTACATTAACCATACAAATGCATATACCAATACAAGATTCAGAAATATACAAGAATATGGAGGAAAACTCAAATAGCTCTATTGATAAAAGTAGTAGAAGAGAGGATTACAGCCCAGTGGTCTGACCCAATGCCATCCTCCCAGCATGAAAGCCCTCTTCACCTCATGAAAAGCTAAAGCGCCCAACATTATGATGTTTCACAGAGAAACCAACAACACTTCCTTATAAAATACAAAATTCCAGCCTCTGGATCTCTAGGATGAGGGATCCATATATAGATATTTGTAGGTGGGCGAGTTAGCTTCTGGGATTTTGATTAGTGTCATTTCTTTGACATTTGTTGGTTCCACTTGGAGATTTCATGATCTCTTACTCATCCCTGGATGAATTTAGAGATGCAAGTGTCAAATGAGCAGTTTCTAGAAGATTCTCTGGGTTTCCCCCTAGCAAACTTCCTTTACCATTTGTCTGCTCTCGCTCATTGCATCCTATAGAAGGGATTTTCAGTATGCATCACACCCTCTATGTGTAATAGCTGAGGTGCATCGCACCCTCAGCATAGAGGAGTCTATATGGTTCAGTTTTGACCAGTTCTGAGCAGTTTTTCAGGGAGAACTTCTACGAAATGATGTAATCAGCTAACCTTGTTTCTTTAGGGTATGAAACAACACTTTTAGGGGCTTAGAAGCCCTTGGACATATTTGATTGGGGTTGCAGTGCTCAAATATGTCTATAACAACTATTGAGTATTTAGTTTGATGGTTGTAGTGTGATGCTTCCTACTTGATCGCAAAAGATCCAAAGGATCCCACAGTCCTATTTTTGGATTTTTTAATTAAGCAGCAAAGACTAACAAAAATTCAAAAGAAGGCTTGGAAGTTTATATTGAAGGTGTTTGGAGGGCGACTTAGTGCTATGTTGTCTATGTGAAATATGTTGGTCTTGGACACTGCAATAGGTCTCAAGCCTAAATTGGATTGAAAATGGGGAGAATTATTGAGGGAACTATATATGAAGCATTTAAATTTCCTCATAATTACTGGAATCTATCAAATTAACCATTTCTTGAATCACAAGCTTGGTGTATTGTTCAAATCACAATTCCAAGATTTAGAGACCTGCATTACTTGTCAAATTAGAAGACCATTACCGGGAATGGTCTCTGGTAATCAATCATGTTGGAATTATGTTTCTGGTACGGTTATATGTTACAGATGTTGTACTTGATGGCAACACCCATGGCATGGCTCTCAATATGATGAGAATTAAGAAGTACGCAGGAGAAAAGTTCACAGAATTTTATGCAGAGAAAAGTGTATAAAAGTTTATTTCACGTGGAGAAAAGTTCACGGAAATTTATGCAGAGAAAAGTTTATTTCATGTGGGAAAACTTACCTTTGGTCCATGGTAGTTAGTCCTTGGAATTTGAACCTATGGTTTTTGGACCATGGCATCTCGACAGACGTGTTGATCCCTAGTATTGAGTTGATGGTATTGGTTTGTTGTGGTATTCGTCCATGATTTGAGGAAGAGCTTGCCTATATAAAGCAAAGGAGATCATTTGGCTTATGTATGCTTTTCGGTTGAATATCTTAAGATCTGAAATATTGGGTTATTGTTTCAAAATCTCGATCTATATGAAAGTGAAGTGGAAAGCGAATCTGTGAAGGGTGATCTCTCGAGCGCTGAGCTGCGGAAGTGCGGAGGCGCCGCAGGAGGCGCCGCAGGAGGCGCCGCAGGAGACGCCGTAGGAGGCGCCACAGGAGGCGCCGCAGGAGACGCCGCAGGAGGCGCCGCAGGAGACGCCGCAGGAGGCGCCGCCGGAGACGCCACAGGAGGCGCCGCAGGAGACACCGCAGGAGGCGCCGCAGGAGATGCCGCAGAAGGTGTTCTGGGTTTAGTTTTCTGTTATTATGGATCTGGTTATCTTGGTGACTTACTGGTACTTGATGATCTTTTGATATTTATGGATCCAGTTTGAAAATTTATGAAAAGTGGTCCTTGAAAGAAAAGAAGTAGGGGGTTGTAGCTCCCTTCCAGGAGAGACTGGAAAATGAGAGAGAGTTGTAGCTCTCTGCAGGTTGCAGCCTGCGTACTGGTAAAGGACTGCACCAGTACAAGACCATTGTAAAAGGAGTTTCTAATTTGAAAGAAGATAGAGACATATTGCAGCAGGTGGTTTTCACCCACATTGGGTTTCCACCTTATATCTGGTGCTCTGTGATGTGACTGTCTATTTTTCTTGTTCATGCTCATTGTTTTATGGTACTGATATGCAAAAAATAATTCAAAGTATAAATAAGGAAGAATTGTTAAAAGGACTAGATAATACTAATTCACCCCCCCTCTCAGTATTATTTTCAAAACAAGAGCCCATGAAGAATTTTTTCCTCAGGAGTCTGATGCGGGAGCATGAGGGTTGAGGACAAAAGACTTCATTTTATTCCAAAAATCCAAAAAAAGTTTACAAGCAAAGGACTGGGATCCTTTAACTGTCAATTTACAAAGTTTTCTAGATAGGATTTTAGCTAGAATATAGGTATTTGAATGATTTTGTAATTAGTCCAAGTAGTTTAGAATTAGTTGAGATTCTCAAGGAGAATATCAATCAGTTTAGGTACTTATCTAGGATTAGATAGATTTGATCCATTGATTGAGGATCAGATTGTTGGATGTAAAGTATTTATGTAAGTTTTGAACTATTGTAAGGGGATTTGGCTGGATTTGGCTATGAAGAATTACACTGTAAAAGAATTGAAATATCTCTGTGTCTCTGTGTATTCTAGGTATGAAAGGTTAAATCCCAGAGGTTGAATTCCTTCAAAATATCTTTGTGTATTGTTGAATTCTATTTTGGCTTGTAAAATTAAAGATCTGTATGATTTGGTGTTTTTGTGTTTAATTCCTCATTCACTATGTTTAAGTTAAATTGAATTTGTTTTGAATCATAGAGTTTTAGTTAGCTAAGCTCTAAATTCCCTAGATAAGGGCTAAACCTGGCGAAAGCACTAAAATCATAGCGGAAGGAGAAAAGTCTGATAAATTCGTGTGGGAGCCCAATGGAGCCTAGAACCGTCTGATTGACAAAACCATTTGTTCTATGGTAGTTGCATCACAAACAAGTTTCGGAGTTAAAAAGAGGAGTAAAGTGGTCTTCATATGCGAAAGTTGTTTTCGCGCGGGCTCAAGGAGGTAAGTGGTATTTTGGGATAGTCGCGCAATTCCATTTAGCAATCAACACGTAGCATAGAGAAATTTCTTTTCTCACATGCTCTCAATTTGGTAAACATTGGGAAGAATTCCATGTAATATTAAGCATCAACTATTGGATTAAGCAGGCTTGATCAACAGTGGAGGATCAACCAGCTAGTTTGCGAGCGGAGAAAGCGCCAACCATCGGATTGAAGAAAGAGGATCGAAGGTGGAGAATTAACACAATAAATGTTGAGATAAAGGTGAATGCGAGAAGTTTATGAACAATGGTGTTGTTTTCCTTTTGGCTCCAGGGTAAGTGAAGTTTTGCTAATTTTCGGGTAATTTTAACAATTCTGCAGTTTTAGTAGAGGATCTAAGTTTGGAGGTGGATGAATGAAACTGAAAAGGAAATTGAAGAAGAAATTCCACCTGCACTTGAGGAAATCGTTTCTGGATTTGAATGACTATCCTTTACACCTACAACTAGACCACCAAACATACTCACACACTCTCACCACAACCAACTAAATAGACTCAAGGGCTTCTTGTATTTATCATTTTTCTATGTTGAGTATCTTATTAAATGATACAAGTTATGGACCACTCAACAATTCTATTCACACGCTTCATATTTTGTTGAGATAGACTTCTTAACCAAATCAAGCCAATTGTGGAATCTTCAAAGTACTGAAGTTTCATCTTTTAGTCCTGAACGCATGGAGGAGGATATGTTCGAGCGACTATGGTAGTCCTGGATGCTCCCTGGTAAACTATATGCATGCTTTTGGGTACAAATACACTTATATTTGCCTCAAACCCCTAGATGCACCCTTCAAGCTACTGTGTGAGCGCTTGAGGCTTCATAGACACACCCTTGACCACTCTGTGCATGCGTCCAGAGACTAGACTACCCAATCTACTTCAGAAACCTAAGACGCTCCCTTAAGGCTGTTGTGCGAGCATATGCAGCTTCCCATACACACCCTTTACCACTTTATGCATGTGCACTAGGTCAGGAATGTTTAGTTACAGGCCAATGACAGATAAACAAAAACACTAGATTCATGTGAGCTTCAATATTGTAGTTTCGAACCCTTGTGCAAACTTTCTCCATCAAACCTATGCAAACCAAGACAAGAGGAGATAAAATAATATGGCTTGATCAATGTGTCCAAATGATCTTGAGGTGTCTTCTATTTATAGGCCTCCATGAGGTTCCACTTGTTGTTGAGGCTGACCTATCCAATATACATGAGTGGGAACATAAATTCAAAACCCAACTACTACTTGTCCAAATGAAGTGATCTTTAGTTCAATTTTGGTCCTCTTGAAAAGAGGAATTTAATGCAATCATTATCTCTATCATGTGAGTTTTCCGAAGTGGAATTTGTTTGCAATTGCATAATTTTAACAATAACACTCCACCAAATCACTGCCACATCATTGTCATCATCATCAGTCAAACTAGGTTTACTAGGAAGCCAACCTACAACCATTCTAATAATATGGGTCATCAAACTTCTCTGCAACATCTCTTCCATCAAAATGTAGCTCTAGAACTTGTCAGACATCCTCTAACACATGCAAAACCATCTCAAGTATCCACAAACACATGTAGATCCTATCCAAGCCCAAGGTATAACATCATCAACATAAGAGACATAATCCAAGACATGGAGATTATGGAGACCTAATCAACAAGTCTCCTCTACTCTAAAATTTTTTGCAAACATCAACATTTGTATGCATCATTATGATCAAGGAGATCATCATCTGGGAAGGCCTCCAAGCTAGTGCAACACATCATCATCCAACACAATAGCAACAATAATATCATGATCACACTCTGTATACAACACCTTCTCCATCATCAAGCTCCATGCTAGTAGACATGCCAATGCCAATGCAACACAACACACATACACAAGCCGCCTGCAGCACCTATACACATGCATATCCAACACACCTACAACCCAAGCAACTAGGTTGACATCAATGACAACCAACCAACACACTGGAACACTACAACACACATCAATGCTAACACCCTTTATCATTATGGGTGAGGGTATAATAACTTACTACAAAATGACCAAACTGAGAAGAGAATGAAGGGTTTTTAATGATTGCAAAAATTGAACAACAAAACCATACTATATTGAGATTTATATGTTACCACTGGAATTATAATAATGATCATAGTATCTTATTATTAAAATTAGTCTTTTGAAACATAATATCTTGTATTACATTTAAAATTCATAATAAGTATTAGAAATGCATAAAAAATTAAAATAATAACAATTATTTTAATTAATTATTATTATTTTCTTTTCTTTACCAAATTTATTTTATATTTGTTTATTTCAATTTTTTAATCTTACATTTAAAATTAATATTCTTATTTTTAAAATAATGATATTGACATTAAATGTATCATAATGTCATCATCAACATATTAATTCTCACTGGTTCATTTTGATGTCTTCATGGACAACTTTTTCCTTTGACGTTCCTTCTATTTGAGGTTCCTTCTATTTGAGGAAAAGTCACTCTAAGAAGGTTGTTTTGTTCTTTTTCTTGTTGTAAAATATATATCTCTTAGGTTATTTATTCATTGTTCATGTACTTGAAGTCATCCAATAAGCTTATCAACCCATAATACTTTCAAATCTTTGGATTCTTCAATAAGATATATAACTATATTAAATGCTAGATTATAATAATTTCTTTAATTTTTTTATTATACCATGAAACTATAAAGTCTCCCATTGGATTTGCAATTTATGTAATCTATATAAAAAATCCTTCCCTAATTATAATGTATTCATTGACAAATCCTGAAAAGTTTTCTTTAAAACGTGAACTCTAATAATATTTACACTATATTTTTTTATGATATGTACTTTGCAAGATATCGTAAGCTTCCTTATATCTTGTAGTATTCCAATCCTTGGGAAAGTTTACTCATAATTACTGGTGGAAGATAGAAACAAGTTTTTTAAACTATTTTTCTTATTTACTTTAAATGGGTGTCAATAAAACAAAGATCATACACAATCAATAAAACAATTTTCGCTATTTTTTATGATTTCCCAAGATCACACACAGCATATGGAAAAGAGCATATAAATATCAAAAGAGTAGAAAATTATGAATATAAATAAAAAAAAAAAAAATTGAATAATGACATATTTAGATTGTATGCCTTTGCTTCTAACAAAAAATATTGTATCCAGGGAAAATAGGCATCTTCTGTGATGATATGAAAGGAATTATTAGCCGAAAAACATTCTAGATGCAACGGAATGGTCTATTTAATCCAAACAAATATAAAAATAGCATATCTCGGAAATTTGTCAACTCTAGCTTCAAGATCTCGATCACCAATGGGAACAATACTTCAAACGGGATCTGATACCATGTTTGGGTTAATAAGGTATTCCATGTACATGATGACCACCTTCAATAACCACTCAAATAACAAAATCAAAGAATCTCACAACATTGGTTGTTTTACATGGTTAAAACACTATGAGAGGGAAATAGTCCATGGACCCAGCCAATGCGACCATGTGAGGCAATTGTATTAATGCAAAAGAAAACATTTTACACAAGAAATATCTCACAATTGATCATTATCCATAAACCTCCATGCCTTTTAAATAGAGATCATGGACCAATCAGTTGTTAAGCCATAAATATATAGTCATTAATATCGAGGAGAATATGAATTGTCAAATCACTCCATATTTAGAACATGTTATGACAGTTAAATTAAAATTTAGCTAATGCATACTAAAGAAACACACTTTTACTTAATAAAGACATTAGACTAGGTTGAACTTGACTAACCCCTAAGTGTCTAAATATCCCAACACAAAGGTTTTAAATGTGGTGTTGGGTCTTCCTTTGGAATCTTTAACCATGAAGTCCTCTATATCTAAATGTTTGAACCCACTCAATTTTATTTACATAGGGAAATATGGGTGGGTGTGTTGAAACTATGTGTATCTAGTATATTTTCATGCTCTTATAGACTTCAAGATCTATGTCACTCTTCAGAATTTTTTCCCTTTGAAACAACTGGTACACCTCAATGTTAGGAAAAATATTGAGAGGGGCAGGCGGGGGCGAGGTGGTGAGTCAATATTTTTAATTCACTTTAACTTTCAATTTCACATTCAAAATTTTTTATTCTACTATTCTTCATGTAACCTGCATGTGTACATGCCTCTAATGAATGCAAATAACTGATATTGGCTTTACTAAATTTGACATATCTTTCATCAATGGGTTAACTTAACCATTACATTACTAATTCATTCACCATCTAGGATGCAATAAAGAATAGATAAATCACAACACATAAGTAACACACATAGAACACCAGGATTTTAGGTGGAAACCCAATATGGGAGAAAACCATCGTTGTTTTCATCTTTGTCTTCTTTCTTATTATATAAAGAAATTTTTCATTACATCGTGTACTGGTACAAAATATTACTAGCACATAGGCACCCACCTACAGGAGGCTACAACCTCTACTCATTCTCTAGCACCAATTGGAAGGGAGCTACAACCCCCTAATCTTGTTTACCAATTCCTACCAGAAGGGAGCTCCTACCCCCTTGACGAAGGCTACAACCCTCAACACCTTGTGGAGCACATTTCAAAATGTTTTAGACTGGATGCACCTATCGAGAAATCATCAAACAACCTATAGGCCACCTTTCATTATATTTTCACACTCGACCCACATTAACAATAAGCCCAAACTGATATACCAATTAGAATGGTGAATCACAAAAATCTAAATTCAATCATTGAATCATTGTCGAATACTAACGAAATCAATGAAGCAACTAAAAAATTAACATTGAATCATCATAACCAGATCATATCAATGCATAATGAACCATCATTTTATCAAGCCATAAATCAATCCACAAAGTAATCAGTTAGAAATCAAGATCATAACCACACTGTCATAACAACAATGTAAACTTTGAAATGAGAACTGTAAACTCAAAATGGAAACTCTAGACAAAAAACCCCAAAAAAACATGAAAAACAAAAAGTGTGTATCTGGAACGAAGTCCTTCTTTTAGGGTTAATTTTCAACATATTTAAAAAATGGCAGTAAAACCAATTTTTTTGTGCAAAATAAATGAAAAAAACACACTAATGTTTTTGGTAGAATAACATTTTTCTTTCCTAGGTATAATTTCAACATTTTTAGTAACGACGTTAAAGATAAAATAATGGGATCCAAAACACATTAAGATTCCAATAGTTTTCATCCATGTCGTTAAACATATAATAACATGCCGCTAAAGATTGCTAAAATTATAATTGTTTTCAACCATAACATTAAAGATAAAAAAAAAATTGAAAATATATATAGCTTCAAGAATGGAAATTTCCCTCCAAAGTTTCCTTGCAAAAACTTTCGCTGAAAAATTTTCCCTCCAAAATTTTTGTTTCATGTATTTCCACCAATTTTTTCTTCTACAATTTATTGAAAATTTTTAACTAAAATCTTCTCTTGAAATTAATATTTTAAACTAAATCTTTAAACTAAAATTTTAAAGTAAATATCTTACCTAAATTAACCTTTTACTTAAACTATATAGCATTTACTAGAGAATTGAATATATTTTTAATTATTATTATATCTTCTTTCCCACATTTAATATAAATTACTATATCACCATAACATGATTTATATATTAAATGTTTATAAAAAAAGATTTAATACCACATTCATGAAGTGATAAAACAATTCCGTAATTTCCACTATATAATAAATTTCATTATCACTATTCTTCACATCACATCAAGACTTTTCAAGGTTTCATTAAAAGACATGGAGCGATTTTGTGGAGTAGTTACATTGTCATCGACAACACATCAACGGGAGATTATCGCATTTGAAATATTAGTTTCTTTTTTGTTGAGTGTAGGTGTTAAACTCTCATAGGTTTACTAGTAGTTATGTGTTAGTTGAGTTGTTATGTTCACATAGAATACCAAAAAAAAACACATTCCACTAAAAAAAAAATTAACCTTTTATTAACGAAATTTAGATTCCTTTTACAAATTAAAAATTCATAGTGGTCAATGTTGTGGGCTTGGTGGTGGGCTTGCCTGGCTGTGGACGTGCCCACTCGGTGCATAGAAGTCCCCTAGTAGGATAGGGGGCTGATTCTTGGAATCAACCACCTTGACTACCAAGGGGGAGCTTTGCCTTGGGCAAGCATGGCCACGGTTGGGCATGCCCGCCCGCATGCAACTATGCCTATGGCTGGGTGCCCCAGGTAGTGGGCATGCATTCCTGCGGAAACATCAGCCCCTAACAAACTGGTTTTGAGAATCGGCCCCTTGACTTGCCAAAGGGTTGTTTTTCCCTAGGCGCGCCCACCCACATGTAGTGTTTATGGGCGGGTGCACATGGTCATGGGCATGCCTGCCCATGACACAGTAGTGCCCACCCTAGGAAAAATGATCCCCTAGAAAGCCAGGGGGCTAATTCTGAGAATCTACCCCCGGTAAGCCAAGGGGTTAATTTTGGGAATCGACCCTTTGGCCTATCAGGGGATGATTGTGGGAATTTACTCCTAGCAGGCTAGGGGGTCAATTTTGGGAATTAGCTCTTTGGCAGGCCAAGGGGTTGTTTTTTCCCAGGCGGGCATGCCCACGACCAGGAACGCCCGCCCACAGGCACAGGAATGATTCGAAGGCACAATAGTTCCCTGTATGCCAAGGGGTCGCTTTTGAGAATCAGGTATGATTTTTAGAATCATCCCCCTTCCTGCTAGGTGGCCGATTCTCAGCCTACCAGGGGGGGAGATTATGGGAATTGACCCCTTGACATGCAAGGAGTCAATTCTCAGAATCAGCCCCTAGCGTGCCAAGGGACCAGGGACAAATGTAAAATAAAAATAAAAATAAAAATCTAAGGAATGGATTCTTTTTGTTCCTTGTACGAACCTAGCATGCAGCATGTCATGGGGTCGATGTGCATGTATCTAGTCTTTTTTTATTTTTAAATTTTGTTTTGTTTTGTTTATTTACTTAAGCTATTGGTTTTTTTGTAATTTAAATATATGTATATGTATATGTATATGTATGTATATATGTATGTATATTTCTTGTAGCAAAATGACATCAAGGAAGATTTTTGTGAATCTTTCTAAACCAAAGATTGCTAAAATTAGAGGTGAATCCTCAAAAAATATTGTTAAACAAATCTGACCTGAGCTAATAATTACAAATCTAGCAAGTGCCTCTAAGGATAAGAAGTTGATTTCTCACTGGATTAAATCAAAAGAAGTGAAGTATACATAACTTATATGGTTTGTGAAAGATAGAGAAGGTGAACAACATCTGCAGATATATCTATATGTTGATATCCCTAATGATAGTGGAAGTTATGAGGTGCTGGGAAAAATACTAGACATGTCTTTGATACCAGATTCTGAAGTTGTTTTTTTACTTACAAAATCTTCCAAGTCACATGACAAGATTAACTATCAGTTTGGATTGTCAATGTACGACACTACAGATGATTCTACAAAGATGTGTAAACAAATCATAAACAATATTTCACATGATATCCTAAGTATTGTTATTTATATTTATGTGTTTTGCGTTATTGTAACTGTAACATTATATATTTTATAACTTAGTTTTTATTGACATATGATGTTTTGTTTGACATAATTTTATTGAAAATATTTCAATTATGTTGGGAGGAATTTATTTTATAGAACAAGATATTATGAATGTTGTCAGCAGTTTCTACTCAGGTTCAGAAGAAGATATGACAAACAAGAAAAAAAAGCAATTCATGACGCTACAAGACTACATCCAAGGGATCAACAAAGAATGCATATAGTGGATAAGTCTAGCAAAGATAGACATGTTACTTTTTAAGATGAGGAATTTGAAACTGAAGTTAAAGAATATATTTCCATTACTAAAGATGAGATTAGAACTGATGTTAGAAAGGAGAAGAGCCATAAAAGACCAAAAACAAAAATTCCCAAGAATGTCTTCGTTCTAGTTGATGATGAGGATGTTACTTATGTTAGCGCTTGAAATTTCACTTCAGGCTGAAAAAGGAAAACCTCAAGGCAACATCAAACCATTTAGCCTCGTAGTTAGCCCTACGGGGCAGGAGAAGGCTCTCTCCGGTCAATCTCAGTAAAATCTTCAATGGATGAGATGACCAATAGGGTAACACTGATTTTAGGCTAGTAAACTGATCAAAAGGGTTGATTTGGGGCTTTTAGGGTTTTTGGTGGCAAATTGAGGGGATGGCAATTTTGGGTGCGGGGATTGGACACAGTTTCTACAGGGGGTTCTTTGGGGCGAGGTAGGAGACAGTATTGATGCCTTTGATTGAGGTGGATGATTAGGAATGATAGGTGAGGAGTTAAGGAGAGCAAACAATAACTTTGAATTCTCCTTAAACAGTAGAAAACATTGAAATTAAACAAACTTAAAAGCAGAGCATGAATTCTTACTTTGACACTTCGTTTGCTTAATGTGCAGAAGGAAAAGAAAGGAAATGATTCACATAACACACTTACAGGGACATAGAGAAACACACCATCAATACATGTAACCACAAGAATCCCAGAAAGGACTACAAAACCCTGGTCTTCCTTAGCCAAAAATTGCAGAGATACAGTGAAATAATACAATGATAGCTTCTCCCTCAAGAGTCCAACCATGAAAATGAGCAAGAAAGTACGTAATATAGATCATCTAACCTCTTTCCCTGCCTCCATGGGTCGAGCTCACTATCCTAGGATTTGTTTCAACCACTTCTAAACTTAGCACTACAAACTAGGCAGTCAAAACAACTTGCCTCTATAAGATAGGAAACCAATTCATTCATTTAATTTTCACCTTTTTATGAATGAATCTTCTAAAAGAGGTACATAAGAGTAAAAGTTTCATAAAAGTACATTAATTACATCAAATAGGATAATAATCCACCCCAAAAAGTCAAACAGGGTCAAACTGCGTTTTTGTGAGCTGTACAGTGAAATTTGGAGAAATTTGCCTGACAGGTCGCGCGCCTTTGGGACCAATTTCGTGGCACTTCAAGGTGTCCAAATGAAGCACGAGTAGGATTTTTGGAAAGTTCTGTGAGTCTACTTTCCAACCCAACTGGAATTTCTGAATTTGGTGGTCATTTGCCCCTCCAAAATTGCAATCTCCCAAGACTATTTTTTGTGTCTCAAAAAAGTGTCAGAAAGTCATTTTTTGCTTGTTTTTTTACTTTCTGGAGGCCCAAAAATTCGCCAAATCTCTAGTCCTTTGATGAGAATGTGTAACTTTGCATGAAAAATCTGGAAATGTTGAGTTTTTGCAAAATGGAGTTGCCGGGATGAAGGGTCTCACGGGGGGTGAGACCCGTTAATGGAGAAAACTTGTGTTTGGCACAAAAAATTCACAGTTGACAAAATTTTCTCCAAATTTCTTGAAATTTGGGCTGGGAGTCCCCAATCAAGTACCATGCTCATTCAAAGAGGCTTTGCCCAAAATTTGGAGTGGATCGGGCCTTTTCCGTCGCTTTAGTGCCTTGGCCAACCTCCTTGGATATGGAGATTGTAATTTTGACATTGCTCTAAAACCATGACACCTGTGCAAAAAGTGAAGGAGGTTTTTCATCTTTGGCATGTTGTGGACAAAAAACTCTCTCATTTTTCCCAAATTCATCTTTTATTACTCTGAAACACCATTTGAGTGAAACTTATCCCGATGTGTGAAACAAGGAATTTTGTCGAAATGAAGTGAAATGAAGGGGATAAGGGGCTTCTAAATTATTGGGGAAAGTTTTGGAAGTAGAGAGGGATGTTAGAAAGTAGGGGAAAGTGAAATCTCAGATATTGAGTGAGGGGAAGGGGTCCAAAAGGGCAAAACACAGGCCCAACCTAGAA
>APFE030076004.1:74773-106223 GCA_000404065.3 Pinus taeda | reverse complement strand
GGTTTTTTTAGCTTTTAAAATTTCATAGAGAAAATGTTATAGAAAAAATTCCACGATGGCTTGTTTGGAGCAGTGAAACACTAGAATCCAAAGCTCTAATACCAAATGTTATGAAACCAGCTCACAAAAAGATAGGAAATATAGATCAATAACTTCAAAATTAGCCTCTTCAAGGGGGAAACCCCCTTTACATTACACAAATGAACAATTCTTGGATGATACAAATGACAAGGCCTCCTTTCTATATATATGAGTCTAAGAAAATATTGTGGAAGAAGACAATGATGAAACTCTAGAAGGTGAAGAGTATGGATTACGTTATATTATTGATTAAATTTAAGTTATGCTTGGAAATCAAACCCATTTTTTGTAACTATTAATTAGTTATACTTGTAATGTTTTGACTTTGACATTTTATGAGAAGAATAAGTATTCAATTAATGTCATATGTTCAATATTTGTATTATGTGATTTTTTCTTTATTTTTTATGTGAATCATTATTTGTTGAAAGAAACTGTGATTATTATTATTTTTTGACATGAAATTCATAAAAAAAAAAAAAAACTATTATTTAACAATTTTTTGTTAACTTTTTCCTATAAAAATTGTCATTTTGACATGCCATTGTTAGCAAAAAAGTCTCAAAATGTGTAAATTTTTTGTTATATTTATGATCAATATGTGTATTTTTATTTTAATTGTTAGAAATTATTGTTTTTTTAGAGACAATTATTTGATGTGCATTGAAAATTTAATTAACGATATATAAATATGTAGAATATCGAAACTTTAAAATATCGATCTTTTTCTTTAGCTATGCAAAAAAATAAAGATCTCACTACAAAAAAAATAATAAAAGAAAAACAAAAAAAATATGAAGAAGAAGATTACTTCAAAAATTGGTAAATTTAGAAAATAATTATTCACATTTAACACATTAGAAAATTTAAAGTCAAAAAATAAGATTTCTAAAAAAAGGGCTTGATGCTGCATCAACACTTTTTAAAATTGCCCTGAAAATCACTAACATTTTAAAAATAATGCACATAAAAAAATTGAAAGTATAAAAAACTATGCTAAAAAAACATATATGTATTATGAATTAGCAGTTTTCAAAATCGGTTGATTTTTTTGCTACGTCAAAAAATGGGTAATCGTACCAGTTTCCATTTCAAAGTTTATGTTGTTTAAATAGAAAAGTAATTTGTAGTCATTACAAACCCTGATCAACTTTACTTCATAAATTATACATGACTGTTATGGATCGTAACTGCATATGTACGTGTTTCCTACAAATACAAATTGTGTACATATCTCAAATCACCTAATGCTAAAATCGAGTCACTGCATCATTCACTGAGTTACTGATATACAAAGTCACAATAGCAACTTAATTACATATTAAAATCTTGTAGCATCATCACTAACCAACATTCCAATCCACAATTAAATCAACCCAGTCAACGCTGCCATATATATCCCATGCTTATCAAGACATGATTGACAGATAATAACAAATAGAACAAACATCATCAACTATCATCACCAAGCAACAATTCACACCCTAGTACATATGTGTGACCTCAATAAAACAAATATGCATGTGTACCTGTTTACTATGCATAACAACTACGTATATATACCAACATACTGAATAAAATATCATAGAATGTATACATGAATGTGTTGAACTAGATCCACGTATATATGCAGCTTAACTGAAGAAAACCAACACACAGATTTTAACTGCTGAATCAGATCTTTGCTGCAAATCACAACAAACTTTCTGCAAGTATTACTATCAGATCACAGATCACTTCAAACACATTCAAATAGATATTAGATATTTAAAGACAAACAAATTAGTCAAGTATAACCATTAGTACTCAATGCACTTTTGTATATTCTAGATCTAAGTCATCTCCTTGCTCCTTGATGCACAACTATTTTAGATCAGATCACACATAAATGATTATTCACTTGCAAACCTAACAACTTGATCTCCATCTCCTTATATATTTGTTTGCCTTATTCAATACCTTTGTTAAATTCCTTGGTAATGTTGTTAGTATTTGTTGATGGGATTAAATAAATGTTTCGCCCCATTTACTATGGGAAAATACCATGGTGATGACCCTTGGCATCCATATTTCCATGGTTTAGATTATGTACATGATTTTTATTGACAGGACCTACGTATGTATGTGACCATTCTTTACAGGAACTACGTATGATTTTCAAGCTTCACATTTTTCATCCATCCATAGCTGAATTGCCATTTCTCTATCCATATCCTTTATACCAATATTCTTGATATCTACATTATTTCCACAATCATCATATTATCAATATGTTGACATCAAGGACATATTTTTCAGGTAGGTTTCCATCAAGGAAAACACATTAGCCATAATGCCAACAATATCCCCCTTTGGATTTGGTGGAAATCACTGTGTTGTTTGAACACCACATGAAAACACCTGTAAACACACCTACAAACACCAAGTTTTCTCTCCCCCTTTGACATCAAGTGCAATGGGTTGAATCATGTTGAATGAAGTACTTCCCTTGTAGTGCCCATTACTATAAGTCTGATCCGCTGAATATGAATCATGAATATACATACTGACCATGCTCCCCTTGAGCATATTCTAGACCTTTTAAAGATATAAAATAAAGTACAAGGATTTAAATACATGGCTAAACACATATGACCTTTCCTATGACCAATGAATCTATGCTCCCGTGATTACATCAATCACCCAAGCAATCTGGTTTACATATTGGACCCAATTTTACATCAATTACCCAAAATAATGGGGTTACATATATGACATGACTCAGTCCCAATAGCCCATACATGAGTAAATTTTGTAATGATTACAAAATGGGTATTTACATCAAGAGACATACATGACATCCATAACTGTAAACATAAATTTCAATAATGAAGTAGCCTTGTATCAAAGCCATGATACTCATCAACAACCATCATGCTTCAAATAGGCATCTGTAACATAATCATATAACAAAAAAAACATAAATAATAGCAACATGAACATCCTCATCATCAAGAATAAATGTAAGATAAGACAATATAACACCAATCTCTCCTCATCAATTGCATTAAGGAGTATGCAACCCAACCATTATTGATATAGTGACACAACACATATATGTTCAGCAATGACATAAACAATAACCATATAGCAAGGTCACTAGAAATCATAGTCATCATAATGCAATAAAGTGTGCTTAAGAAACAATAATGATGGTTTTTTTATTCAAAACATAAAAGAGAAAGAAAAATGACAAAATGATTGGCGATGAAACAGTAAAGAAAAATCATAGTTATTCCTACAAAAACGCAAAAAGCATTGTTCAATTGATTGAACAACAATCGTTCAATCGTTTGAATAACAAAATCAAAAAGAAAAACATGCAAAGGTGTTTTTCAATCGATTTAACAACAAAAGTCAAAAAACACAAAAGTGTTGTTCAATCAATCGAACAACAATCATTCAATCATTTGAACAACAAAAGTACACAGAAGTGTTGTTCAATTGATTAAACAACAATTGTTCAATCGTCTGAAAAATAAAAGTCAAAAAAGCAAAAGTGTTGTTCAATCGATTGAACAACAATCGTTCAATCATTTGAACAACAATCGTTCAACCATTTGAACAACAAAAATAAAACACACAAAAGTGTTGTTCAATCGATTGAAAAACAATTGTTCAATCATTTGAACAACAAAAATAAGACACACAAAAGTGTTGTTCAATCAATTAAACAACAATCATTCAATCGATTAAACAAAAATCGTTCAATCAATTAAACAACAACACACACACAAAATTAAGTGTTGTTCGATCGCCAATGGAGCGGAAACTACAACTTTGAAGGAAGCAACATCTGAAACACAAAAACATAAGAGAAATAAGAAAAGAAACAACACTTTATTTAAAAATAGTGAATAAATTAATTAATTAAGTTACAACAACTATGATGTTATTTCTTAAGGGAATATCAATTTGTCAATGGAAAAAAATGATCTCTTCGAAAAATGTTTTGGCAGTAGTGACATGGATATTCAAATGGAAATCAATTCTCCACTTCTTCTGTTATGAATTTGTTAGGTAATGAGTTTGATGAAATCCTCTTGTTTCATTAAAATTTCTTTCAAGAATCACTCGTCCATAAATTGACTTCTTTTATTCTCCTGGAACCTGCAAAAACGAGTGTCTACCCACAATAAAACATGAAATTGTGGAAGAAGAGAGGTGATCGGGCTCTCATAATCCAAGACATATGAAAAAAATAACTAGTTACTCTGTAAAACAAATCCACAAAAAGATAAACAAAGAAAAAATTATTGTCACCTGCGGGAGAGCAGTGGTCGATCATACTAACCAACAATGTTTTAATCCTAACTCCTTTGTTTTTTGTCTGATTTGAATGATTCAAAATCCAAATGAGAGATACTCAATGAAAAATAGAAACAATTTTTGAAATTTCATGATATTTTCTATCAAATTTACTTAGGATGACCTGCATAAAAGAGTCATTTTCAATTTCCTAGCTTAGACCAACAATGGATATTTTAAGCATACCTTTTTCATTTGATGATGAATTGAGCTGATTAAAATTGGAAATGAAATTAAATTCATTTATTTATCTCCAAAAGAAATATATTTTTAAGACAATAATAATTGATGGGTCAAATGCTTTAATGAACAACTGGAAAAATAGAGTTTAAGAGTGTTGATTTACGATAGACAATCAGTATTTGGGTCATAACTTTCTCATACAATATCAAAATCGAGTGATTCAAATTGCCTTGTAAACTATATTGATAGAGGAATATACCTTAGAAATATGTTTTTAAAATATACTCATTTATATCTCCAAAAACTGACTGTACCAACTCTGTTCTCGAGCTTCCTACTAGACACCTTGTCAAAGTTTTGGTTATAACTTCTTTGTTTCAAATCCAAATGGAGTGGTTTGAATTGGGTTGGAAAGTATACAAAAAGGGATATTTATTATGGAAACGTGCTTTAAAAATATTCCCTTCTGGTCCCTCAAAACATGATTGTCCCGACTGTGTTTTCAGAACTTTCGTCAAGCCCATAACCCAAAAATATGATATTTAAGCAATTTTCCAAATTGGTGATAAAAATGAATATGAATGTTTGTAGAAATGTTATGTTCAATATAATACATCTACATACACAAATAAATTAAAATATTTATCACCGATGTTAATTTCCACAGTGTGTTGATTTCCACATACAATAACCTACTCTGCTTTGAAAAATTAATACGTTTACGTAGAAGAGTACTTCTAGTAGAGCCATTTTTGAAATAAGGCCTCAAGTATGTGCATACCCAAATTTGAAAAATGCATGTTAATAAATAGTAGGGTATGAGTAGCCAACTTCCCTTGAAAAAATGGTGTCAAAAATTGTTGAAGTATAGAGTGAGGCTGCAAAAAATGATGAAGTGAAACCAATATTCAATATATCCTTTACTTTCCTGATTTCCCATAGCCATCATATCATGAAGTTCTTGAGTTTTTAAAACGGCTTGTTGATGCAGGCTAGAATGAAGTTCATTTTCTTTCATAACTTCTACAATTTTTGGATTTGAAACATTCTCAATCTCAATATAAGTTTTCTGCAATGGTGCATGTGAGATAGAATGGGTGGAAAGGGTAGGTAAATTTTGTATTTCATCACTGTAAGCATGTTGTACTGGTTTATTATGGTGAGGGTGTGGAATGAGTTGAGCAGAAAATTGTGTAGGGCATGGAGGATTTTGATGATATAGTTGATTGGGTTGTATGGATGATTTTGATATACAAGCAAGATGTTGTGGAAGAGTTGGTGAAGAATATGGATGATGTGTTTGTGCTACAAGATGAGGGAGAGTAGTCATGCAATCATAAGTTGAACCATGCCAAAATTGTAGACAAGATTGGTGGGGGTTATATTGAGATTGATATGGCTGCCCTAACACATGAGTATTCCATAATGGATTATGCAAGTAAGAAAATGGAGAGGAATTGTTTTGAACCATACATGTAGGCCACGATTTCCATGGTTTTGACCTTGTTGCAGCTTCCCCGTCTCTTTGATATGCTACTTGCATCCTAGATAAGGAAGAGTGACTATCTATGGGATGCTCCTTTCAGTAATGAGGGAAAAACACTTCATCAAATTCTCGATTTTTCTCAACCTACAAAACATCCAATTGTGAATTTAGAGAGCTAATAAAATCAATTTCAAAATGTTCAAATAAATCATTGATTTCAACTCCTATATCTCCTATTCTTGTAGTAGATTTGGAAAAGAAAGAAGAAACTTCTCTAGAATTATTACCTCTTGAATACTTTATGCATAATTCATGAACATCTTAATATGATAATTGAAAAACATCACATTTCCCATTAGATTTAAGAGTTCTAAAAATTCATCTTTGATTCCTTTAAGAATGAGCGTTTTTAAGATCCCTTTTTCTAAATGCTATGCTTTGATTTTTGAAGGTTGTAATGAAATCGCTTTACATAGTCCTCCAAGATTTCACTTCTCCTTGTGTCATATTGAAAATATATTGACTGGCCTTGCAATAGTCTTGGTACTTCTTCAAGAATATGTTCTTCATGTCCTCCCATGTTTGGATGTAGTTCCCACCAAGGCTCAAGAACCATCGGAGAGTTGTTCTTTTTAGAGTAAGAGGAAACATTTTCAACCTTTGATCATTAGTAAAATAATCATATCCTCTACAAAGTACTTAAAATTCAAATAAAAATTTATATGGGTCTTCGTTTGCCAAACCATGAAAATTTGGTAGAGAAGATGGGGGAATTATGTGCATTTGTGTCACTCCTCCTAGATCTTTGATAAGGAATTCAAAAGTAGAAATGTGAAGCATTTCTTACCATAATAGAAGATGTTCTTCATGTGTTTCTTTGAGGCTCCTCCTTCAAATGTTCCTGTCAATTGGTTAGTGAAATGGGTGGTGCTTACATCACCACTTGAGTGGAATTATGATATTTTTTCAAAATTCTACCTCTAAAATTCCTACTTCTATCAGTACATGCTATATGACCTAAGCCTGACTACTGAGGGTAGACCCATCATTGGTTCCCCATGATGCACATGTAGGTTCTTACCTTCCATCTTCAATAGCCAGCTCTCACAAAGTCAGGTATGCATCTTCAACCAGATATTAGTGTGGTAGTGAAATTTGACTGTCTCCTCGACAACGATGCCAAAATGTTGGGTAAAATTAATTGCTTAATAAATAAATAAAACAACTAATCGCCTAGACATTAATTATCAACCTGAGGAACGTCTTTTTATTTCAAGGCAATCAACAAAATATATGCATAACAACACCAACAGCTAACACTAGTTCTATATGAGTTTGTTCTATACTATCAAGCTCATTCAACAAGAAATAAAATGTAAGACTTGAATAATATAACTAAAATTAAAAAGAAGAAAGTAAATGACAGGAAAAACGATTATTTTAATCACACAACTTGAATCATTACTAAATTAAATCACACATTGCTGAATTGGAAATTTAATCTATTGCACCCAACATAATTCAAATGCTAATCTAGAGCAGTAAATAAAATGAAATCTAAAAATTAGACGAAGTAACAAATTTGGAAAATGTAGCAAACAACAAATTAGTTAAAAGAAAGGAAATTTACTTCAAATAACAATGATTAAAATTCAAAGAAACAAGCACACAACTAAATTATTGTAGATGTTCAAGGCAACACCTCATCCAAGGTAGTGGGCCCAACTACCCACGACTTAGTTCTACCTTGAGAAGTAACTTAGATCAAATTACAAATAACGGAGGTAGAACTCAATGGATAACTTCCTTCATTACAACATATGAGAGAAATACTTACAACATAATGAAGCTCTTAGCTTTGCCTCAAATTCAATAATTGTTCATCCTCTCATCTCTCATCTCTTATCTCTTCTCCTACAACCTATCTAACAATTTTCCATCTCTTATATCCTAATTATCTCCCAGTTATCCCTCAATTACCTTCTAATTCTCCTCCTCTCTTTGATCTCTATTTTCATTTAAATACACAGAGAGAAAAGGGAAGTTATAACAAAGTTGATTACAAAATGATTTCCATTACAATTTTGAATTGATTACATAATATTAATAAACAAGATTAGATCTGAAATATCTTCCCATGATGATTCAGTTGGAACAAGTCGAATATGGTATTGCAATTGGAAGAATTTGAAAACGACCGCAACAACAAATCTCAAAAAAATCATCTTCAAAGAACCTTCTATTTCTCTTAATAAAGACTATATTTTGGAAAACGCTCATTACAAAACTAATTTGGTCTGTTTTGGACAAAACCCACGTTTTGGATTTTCTAGATTCTCCATTTTTCCAAAAATCCAATGCAAAATTATTGCTTCTTATGTCATCGAATTTCTGAGTTGGAATATTTAATTATGAGTTAGAGATCAAATTTGCAATCTAGAAAAGATCTTGGAGGCTAAAATCGTGAGTGATGTTACAAAAAAATCCATTAATAAACCATCATTGGTAAAATCATGCATAATAATCATCAATTTATTAAAAATAAAAGAGAAAAATAGTATTTATCCATAAGAGCATAAATAATTCTAAAATGGAATTATATGATAAATTATGATAAATGGCATGATAAAGAATGGTAGAAATCGATGAAATAGATGTTAGAAAGTGATATTAATGATGACAAATTAGTGGCCCAATAGGGGGCATGTAGGGGAAGGAGGTAGGAGGGAAAGAGAAAGCCCCAAACCACTCAGGGAGTAACTTGAGTTATACTGGGGTGTACCCTTTATCATTTTGGGGGGTAATTCGATGAATAAAAGTTACTGCAAAATGACAAAAATGCAAATAGAAAGGGGGTTTTTTAATGCTTGCACAATTTGCGGAACAATACCATACTATATTGAGATTTATATGTTGCCACTAGAATTAGAATTATGATCATAGTATGTTATTATTAGAATTAGTCTTCTAAAACACTATATGTTGTTGTTAGGCTTACAATTCATAATAAGTATTAGAAATGAAGATTTTTTTTTTAAATAATATTTTTTTTATTTTTTTGTGTAAATAAGCAATTTGTATTAAGACAAAATACATATTTTACAAAAAGGTCTGCTCGTGCAGACTAAATATCGACTCCCTTTCCCAGTTGCAACCTTTGATAACCAACTTAACTGACAAAATCCCCAGGGCTCACCACACAGGGCGACACAGAGAGGCTGGGGCCTACAAAACTAGTGTTCCATCATAATATATGTCAAAACAGAGTCCCAACATACCCGAATTCCTCCGAGACTAGCAAGTAAAACTGAGACACAGATTGTAAAAAAGAGACACAGAGTACTGACATATAACATATAAAATTGCTATACCGAAACTGTAAAGTGTCAAAACCAGATCCATGAAATCACACAGAGACTCCCGAAGCTACCCCTTACAGCCCTCGAACAATATAATCCTTGGCGGAGGAATCCTTGCTCGCCAAAGTTGTAGCTCTGTCATATTAAGGTGGACGTTGGAAAGAAAGCTTCCCCTTATTAGTCCCCGTTGTCTCCTTTGCCCCTTCCCCCACAACAGCGACTTCCTGGAAAATGGAATGCCTCAGAAGGCTGATCAACACTGTTAAATTTTTGGAAATGTTACCGAATTGTTGTTCCAGCGAGATGATTTTGAAGTCAAGAGCTTCCAAAACCACCGCGTGATTCGTAGAAATGACAAAAATAGTCTGGTAAGCCTGATGAGCCTGACTGAGATAATCCCCTTGCATACTGATAGCTTTTGCTAACATCGTTTTCATACGCCACATCTCCGCTTGAGTGCGGACGTATTGAGTTGCTCGTGTTATTGTCGTTCCGGGGTCCTGGACCCACTCCATATCCTTCTTCAGTTCATTATCCTCCAGGTTTTCTTCCTCTTCAACAACAATTACTTCCAACTCTTCTATTTTTTGTTTTTCCTTCTGTGAGGTTCTCGTTTCGTATGCCTCCCGAGCCTGCTATAGGTCTTTATTGGCCGAAGCATTTCTACTACCTTCTTGCGCCATCCTCCTAAGACAAAGATAAAAGATAAACCACCTTCTAAGAGCATAATTGATTAGATGCTAGAATTCTTCGAAGATCAGAGTATTGCTCTTGGAGTTGGGGATTGTAAATATAGAGGAGGGAGCCAATGAATCATTTGAAGCATCCCCTCTCGTCACCTTATGCTCACACATCCCCTCATAATTATCTTTTCCTCGAGAATCACATTTTTGTTGATGGGATAGATCCTTGTAATTAAATTTGCCCCGCTTGAGCCCTTCCAGTAAGTGTCAAGTGGCAATTATCTTAATTGTGTGCCGGCAGAGTTCATACTTTTTGTTCATGGAGCTCCTAGGAACTGCTCTAGCCTACTTTTGTATTGAATGCCTTTTCCCTTCATGTACTCCTTTCACCTACCTATCCTCTATCCTTACTTCCTTTTGGTTGGATGTTGTCATTCTCCACTTCTTGCAAAGATCTTTGTACCCCTGGCCTTATCCTTCGTTAAAAATGTCCTGCCTCGAGAGTAGTGTACACCTGTTTCACAGTTCCATGCAGGTGATGTCCTGCCAACAATTGTCCATGATGACAGAGGGATTATCTATGCCATAGTTTGCCAGATGATTCACTACGGTATTAGCTTTGCGTCTAACTGCCTAAAATATTAAGCCATTCAGCCACGAAAGATGCTCGGCAATGTTCTCTGTCACCTTGGCCAATCTCCAATGCTGAATGAATTTTCTCGCTTTGGCTCCTAAGCCCATCCTCTTTGTTTCCATAATCACTAGATAAGAGTCCCCTTCCACCATAGTTTCTCCAGCTTGTAGTTTCCGAAGAATTTTCAGCCCCTGTCCCAATGCTGTGAACTCCATTTCGTTGTTAGCTCCTTCCCCTAGAGCCCGACTATAGATATACTGAATTCCACCTTCATTATCCCTGAGAACCCCTCCAATTCCAGCCGGTCCCGGATTTCCCCTAGAGGCTCCATCGAAATTGAGTCTGAGGAATCCTAAAGGCGGTCACTTCTAGGTGTTGATACTGGTGTTTATCTCCTGCAGACATTTCAAGGAAGAAGCGAAGTTTCCCTTGTCAAGGTTAAAAGCTTTCAAAATTTGTAAGTCTGCATTCGATATGTTTGTGTCTTGTTCTATCCTTCCTTTGATGAGAATCAATTGCTTGATATTTTGGAGAATTGTATCTATTGAGTGGTTTAAATTTCTAGTTTCGTTTAAGAAGACTCTTCGATTCCTTTCTTTCCAAATTGACCATGCAATGAACCCTGGTATAAGTTTCCAAATGGTGTTTACCAGTTGATTATTGGAGAAATTACTACTCGAGTTCTCGATAGTTTCTTGAATAGAATTCCTGACCCTGTCTGTCTTTTGAAGTATGTTTTCCACCCATTTCCATAAACTCTCTGCCGAGTCACATGTGTTGAAGAGGTGATTCATGGTTCCCTCTTCCTTTCCACACATGGGGCATTGTGAAGGGACAGAGAACCCTTTCTTCCATAGATTCTCCCATGTAAGTGTTTTCCTGTGCATTAGGAGCCAGAGGAAAGTTTTGATTTTTGGCCAGAGCTGGGAATCCCAAACCTTGTTGCTCCATTTGACCTTTTCTTCCTTCTCTAAGTCTTCTATGTGAATTCTGGCTTCTTTGAAAGTGAAATTGCCTCCTTCTAGCTTTCCCCATCTTAATTGGTCATTATCTCCTGCTGTTCTTATCCTTCTCTTGTCTAATTGTGTTCTCAGGTTCCTCATACCATTGTTTTCTTTGTTCAAGTGCTCTGTTTCATTGAATATCCAGGTTCTCCACTCTTGGTCCCTTTCATTAGATTTCCAATAATGGTCCACTCTAGTTCTCCCTAGCTCCTAGTTAATTCTTTTGAAGTCTGCAAACTCAAGCCTTTCCAACTTGGGGAGTTGTTGCCATGCATCCTCCCAAAAAAGGGTTGTTTTTCCATTACGAATTTCCCAGAAGCTGTGCTCCTGGATAATTTGCCGGTTGTTTCGTGCTAGGTTCCAGATAGGTGAGCCTTTTGGGTTCTCTTGCATTCTGATTAGGTTCTGTAAACTGTGATTCAGAGCGTACTTTTCCTTCCAATGTTTAGCCCATGGTAATTTAGGTTCCTTCAGCCACTTCCACCATAACTTCGCACCACAAGCTCAATTGATCGTGTAACGGTCTTGCAAGTTCAACCCTCCCAGTTGTTTAGGCTTGCACATTTTGTTCCACGCTATCAGTGACCATTTCTTCTTCTCAGAATTACCCGACCAGAGAAACATCCTTTGAATGATCCTTATCTTTTGCAGAACTCCCTTGGGTGATGGAATGATGGAGAGCATATATTGAGGAATAACTTGAAGGATTGCTTTGGTTAAGACCAGACTTCCTACAAAATTTAGGGCTCTATGGGTCCAATGATGACATCTTTTTTCCAAGTCGGCCAGGATCTTTTCCCAATGGCCTTTTTGCCAATGTTTATCAGTCAATGGTGCCCCTAGGTATCTCGAGGGGAGACTGCTTCCTCAGAAGCCTAGGATGGAGGAGAGATTTTTTTCCACTGTTAAATGAGTATTGAAAAAGAAGATAGAAGATTTCGATAGATTAAGATCCATATCTGACACCTTGCTAAGAATATTGAGGATCCTTTTGAAGTCCAAGGCTTCTTTGACTGTGGGAGTACCATGCAACATCGTATCATCAACAAATTGTTGATGGGTGGTTGCTGGAATAGAGGGTAGGGG
Organism: Pinus taeda; assembly: GCA_000404065.3. Taxonomy (NCBI): domain Eukaryota; kingdom Viridiplantae; phylum Streptophyta; class Pinopsida; order Pinales; family Pinaceae; genus Pinus; species Pinus taeda. The sequence continues at coordinate 93,360 of APFE030076004.1, read as the reverse complement.
CTGCAAGCCTTTGATGACTCCTTCCTCCTTAGCTCTGTGAATAAGTCTACTTAAACCTTCCATCAAGATCACAAAAAGGAAGGGGGATAACAGATCACCCTGTCTAAGACCTTGCGAAGGAGAGAATTGAGCACAAGAGGCTCCATTCACCAAAATAGAAAATTTAGTAGATTTGATCAAAGCTAGAATCCACAGTATCCATTGTTCAGAAAAGCCAAAGGCTTTTAAAATTGCTTCCAGGTAATGCCAGTTGACCTTGTCATATGCCTTTGACAGATCTAGTTGCATCATCATACCTACTTTCTTCCGAGATTGAAGTGTATGAATCATCTCTTGAGCCAGTAAGACATTGTTTAGAATCTGTCTCCCCTCAACATAGCCTGATTGCTCTTCTAAGATAAGGCTCAGAAGAATGGGTTTCATTCTATTAGCTATAACTTTGGAAATGATCTTGTATACGACATTGCAAAGTGTTATAGGACGAAACTTCGAAGGGGTGTTAGCTTCCTCCTCTTTTGGAATTAGGGCAAGGAAAGTAGAGTTGAGGGACTTGAGGATTGAGGCAGAACGTCGGGAATCCTCCACAACTTCCCAAATTTTTGTTTTGACTATATCCCAACAAGCTTTGTAGAAATTAATGGTAAAACCATCAGGTCCAGGTGCTTTGTTATTGGGCATTTCTTTCACTACCTCTTCCACCTCTTCCATGGAAATTTCTCGAGTCAGTGATAAGTTTTGCTCTGGCATGATTAGCTTGGGGATTGAGGAGATAAGTTCCTCAATGGCCTGCTTTCTGTCAACTTCAGGTTCTTGAGCTATGTTGTTGAAATGCGTAGTGAGCAGGGTGGAGATCTCTTGATGAGTCTGTAATGTAGCTACCTGATCATCTTTAAGGATAAGGTTTTATTAGCTCCTCTATGGGAAATAGATGATCTGTGGAAGAATTTAGTATTCTGTTCTCCTTCCTTAAACCACTGAACTCGAGATTTCTGCTTCCATAGAGTTTCCTCTTGTTGGCAATGAAGTTTCCGTTCCTGCATCAACATCTTCTCCTTGTTTATAGTTTCTAGGTTTATGTTCCCTTGAATCCATCCTGTATGTATCTGCTCTAATTGCTCCTCAAGTTTCTTTTTCTCTTTGAATATGTTCCCAAAGACTTCTTGGTTCCAGATTTTGATCTTGTCTTTAATGTATCTCAGCTTACCTTGTAATCTATACATTTTGGTTCCTTTAATGCCCACAAGATCTTTCCACCACTGATCAATTTGCTGTATGAAATCTAGATGGGTGAGCCAGAATTTTTCAAATCTAAAAGGTTTATTTCTTGGAGTTCCCTAGATAGCAGCACTCAAAGAGATGGGCTAGTGGTCTGACCCTCCACTGGGAAGAATATATGATTCCACTATAATTCCATCCAGCAAAATACTTTCTAAAATTAGAAGTCTATCTAGACAGGAAGCAATTTGCCTTTCTTCTCCCCTTTTGTTGTTCCATGTGTAAGCCCCACTTCTGAGAAAACATCCACTAGATTAGCCATTTTAATAAAGTCTAGGAAAGCTTCAGAGTCTTTGTTGAGTTTCCTTATACCGCCTTTTTTTTCCCGTGAGGGTGGTTATCATGTTGAAATTCCCTCCCATGACTGCCTTTGCTTGGGGATACCTTCAGGTTAAGCAGAGTTCTTATAAAAAGAAACTTGTCCTCTAGCTTTTGTGGCCCATAGACATTAGTACACAAAAAAGGTTTCAGAGTTTCCTACGACCTGAGCTTCTACAGCTATGAAGGACCTGGTCACCTCAGAGGAGAGGATCTTGATTACTTGTGGATTCCACGGAGTGATTAAGCCTCCCTCCCATCCATTGCTAGTAGTCTCCAAGTATTCCATATGTTTACCTAATTTTTTGCTTATATTGAATATCGTGCTGCTTGTGCATTTAGTTTCCTGCACAAACACTATGTATGGTTGTTCCTTTTGGACTTTTTTATTTAAAATATGCTGTTTTGTTTGGCTATTAAGCCCTCTAGCATTCCAAGAAATAATTTTCATTTTAAACAAAGATTAGGAGCTTAGAGAAAAATCATCTAGGGCTTTCATCTTACCAGAGTTTAAGAGCATTTGTCCCAGCTCTTGCAATGCTTCATTGTTGGTTCCGCGTCCTCTTTTTTTCCGGTGTTTGGAACTTGTGGAGGTTTGATGCAGACTCTGTGCTCGGACTCCTAGACCTTTAGCTATACCCGAGCTTTTGCTTTGCAATTTCATCTCTTCTCTTTGTCGTGCTATTAGTATATCATTAATTCTTTTAACTTCCTCTTCCGATATGTGTTCCATTCCCTTCTTTTTCCAGTTTTCCACCATGTCTGGTAGATTCACCCCTTCTTGCTCTAATATTTCATTGAGTTCTATATCTTCACTTCCGAAATCACTTATGAGAATTTCTAAGTCTTCATCAACCCCCTCTATTTTTTATTGAGTCTGGAGCAATATGCTTAAAGGGTTCCCCTCCAGTTCTTTTTCTCAGGTCTTGTTGTAGCTTTGATTATTTCAATGGTTTTTTTTCTTTGATGTTGTCCTCTGATTCCGTTTCAGTTTCCAAGATTTCAAAAGCATTAATTATGTTACCTTGTGAGGTGCTTGCTTTGGTTTGGCCTTTCCTATGTGCTCTTTGTTTAGCTTTTGGTCTAGTAAATATTTCCTTGTTCTTCTCTGCTTTGTCTTCTTTATGTTCTCCTGCTACCTTGTTCAGTGGGCATTCTCTTATTAAATGACCATGCTCATGACATTTTCTAAATCAGAATGGGACTTGACATAATCTATGGCCTAGAAATAATCTTCATCCCTATATTCCAGCCATAGTCCCTCATGCAAAGCTCCAGACACATCCATTTCCACACAGATTCTGGCACAAGAGGTGTACCTTCTTTGCAAAGTAGCCTCTGAGGCTTTGATGAAGGTCCCTAGCATATTCTCTATTTTTTCAAGAGCTGCATGTCCCTAATAATCAATTGGAAGGGAGAAGAGGCATATCCACACTGGAACTTGCTTGAAGGTCTCCTTTTCTGGTACAAAGTTGGGTTTCCATGGCCTTATGTACAGGCCCGCAGAGGCAAAGAAATAGGGTTCGCCATCGAATATTCTATCCTTATCTTCCCAATTTGAGAAAACAACAGTGAAAAAGCCTTTAGCTCCTAAGTGCAGTCTAAAATCACCTTTGGGTTTCCACTGTTGCTTTATCTGTTGACACAACGCCCTTTTAGTTGGCCAGAACCCCATGAATTTGCAGATCACTGCGTGCTCCATCATGTGATCCTAGTATGCCTGAATTTCCGGGTCTGATATCACTACCCTTAGGGTTTCTGCAGCCTTGGGTTTGCATGGACCCTGGTTCTTCCTTCTGTTGAGTGTTGATGCCATTCCTCCTTATTCCTTTTTATCCTGTTTCAGTGCCTCTTCTTCTGCTCTTATTTGCTCCTTTCCCTGTTTGTTTTCATGAGCGAAGTGTGCTTGTGTTGGTTTCTCTCTGACTTTGCTATCTGATCGTTTACTGTCCTCCTTTCCTTTCAGTTTTTGAGTGTTATTACCTTCATCGCCCACCGTTCCTTTCCTCCCCTTGCTGGTCAAATCTTCCTTATTTAACCTTTCATAACCTACTATTTGCACCCCTTCCTTTGTTGTCGGCTTATTCATCATTATTTTCTTGTAAGGTGGGGTCCCTATGGACCTTGTGTTTTCCATTTGTCAAGTCAGAGTTTGTCCCCTTCTGTGTAGCTCTGCCGCTCTGACCTTGTTCTTCTCCAGATTTGAAACCTCGATCTAGTGAGTCCGTGAGCGTCAAACCCCCATTTCCCCGAGAGCTCTCCGATGCACCTCCCCTGCACAGGCCTCTTTGTTCATTATTTATTTATTAATATTATGTTCTTTTTCTTTTCTTTTACAAAATTTATTTATAATTGTTTATTTCAATTTTTAAATTTTTATATTTAAAAATAATATTGTTATTTTTAACAGAATGATATTGAATATAAATGTATGAGAATGTCATCATAAATATAATTATTGTGGTTTTCTCATCTTTAGCATTCTTGGAAGACTTTTTCCTTTTCCTTGAAGGTCATTTTTTTCTTTTTCTTATTGTAAAATATATCTCTCTTCTGTTATTTATTCATTGTTCATGTGTTTGAAGTGAGCCGATGAGTTTATCAACCCATAAGACTTTCAAGTATTTGGATTTTTCAATAAGATCCATAACTATATCAAAGGCTAGATTAAAATAATTTCTTTAAACTTTCTAGACTATGTTAGGATATTCTGACACATAGGAAATATTTAAGTATAACTTGGTCTAGTGTAGAGTTAGGTAAAGTGTGTTTCTTTACCATGTACTTTTTTAACTTACAATCCGAAGGCCATGATATGTTTTAGACATGAAGTGATTCGCAGTTTCATTCTCTCGTCAGTATTATCGACACTTGATCCATGGCTTAACACTTGATTGGTCCATGATTTCTATTTAAAGAGAATGGAGGGTTATTTGTAGGGTGACCGTTCATGAGAGAACTTTATGTAAATTTTCTTTCTTTTATTAATAAATTGCCTGAAGTGGTTGCATTGGTTTAGGCCGTGGACTGTTTCCCTCTTTGAGGGTTTTAACCATGTCAAGAATACTGGTGTATTGATCTATGATCTATTTGTGAGCGGTGTCCTTTGGTTTTCTATCTGAGGAACTTACCCTGTAAATTTCTATAAAGTATCAGAGATATTTGAGGGTTGCATGCATTGGTGATCCAAATCCGAAGCTAGTACAACTACCTCTGACTGTCGTTTCTAGATCTATTGTTTCTGACTACTTTCGAGCCAAGGGTACTGCTCTATTGTGTTAGTAGCATCTATTCCAGTGATGAACCCCTTTCATTTCATACGAAAAGGTTTTTGGTAGCCCTAACTACGTCATTTTTAAAATTTGGAGGTATACAGTGTTTATTTGTAGTTTTAGCCATTCATCTCTCTGTTTATTTTGGTTTATTTAGCTCTTTGTTTTTTATTATCGGATCTATACCTTTCATTTCTATGTATGATCTTTACCCACGACTCTGTGTGATCTGGGAAAATTAGAAATAGAAAGGAAGAATTATTGTCACGCGTATGCTCTTTTCCTCCGCCCCTTAGTGTGATTTCGAAAAATCAGAAACATTGAGAAAAATATTTAGATTCCGATGAAAGCTAACTTCAAGCCATAAGGTTTGGTTTTTTTTGCATGTCTGTGTTGGGTTGTGTGGTTTTTTGTTTTGTAGGAAAAAAGAGTCTTTTCAAGTAAGCACGCATCCAAAAACTTCAATGACTAAAAAAAACCCTTCTTCTTTTCCAAAAATTACTAAACTCTTAAACTAGCTCACTTGGTCCAAAGTTACTTTTTGAGAATAAAGGCCTTGGGTTCAAGTATTTCTTTTTGTTGAGTTATTTTTAAAAAGCGCATGTAACTTATGTTTTAAAGTTATTTTAAGTAAAAGTGTTCTCACCCATTATAAAAAGTGAGTCACTTATAATTCTAAAGTCTCTTTATCTTTTATTTAAGTTACAATTTAGTGAGTAGCTCATAAAGTACAATTGTAAAAGTGGGTCACATATTTATTTTTAAAGTGAGCTAATTAGATTAAATTTGGAAGGGGGCGTGGTGGTTAAATATAACATTATCATTCACTTCCTCACATTCACACACTTCGTCGGCATCTTCAACAACTTTTCTTCAAAAATCCATAACTTCTTCATTCGGAAGCCAATTTCAGAGCTGTTTTTTTTAATCGGCCTATTTTTTCAAGATATTTCCATCAGAACACTTAGTTTCAGCATCTACATATTCAATTTTGGTTAAAATGGAAAGTCCATGCCAAGTTATTCTTAACAGCACCAACTACTTCCAATGGTGGTCTTACATTATGGATTTACTTAGAAGTAAAGGTATTTACAAAATAGCCTCAGGCCAAGAAACTAAACCTAAACATGAAGATAAGGTAGCCACATGGGAAAATAGGTAAGATCAAGCATGTGGGTTGATAGGGATGTCTATTTCTCCAGACATTAAATTCCATATTGCAAAACTTGATTCCTCTAATGAAGTAATGAAGCAACTCACTAAAGTTTTTGGAATTAAAAATGAAATTAGAGTCCATCAACTCGAAAATGAGTTGTTTACGTTGGACCCCAATAATTTTTTTTCCATTGAAGATTTTTTGTCCAATTTCAAGACCCTTAGACTTCTCTTGGAAGGTGTTAAGGTTAAGAAAGAATATGATAGCCTTATCTATTCCATTCTTACTAAGTTGAGACCAGCCTACTCTGTGTTTGTTTCCACCTTCCATTCTACTAGAGAAGCCTTCATTTCTCAAGGACAAGACTACAAGTCCCTCTTTTTTGATGCCTTTTGTGATTCTTTAATAAGAGAACAAGAAAAAATCTTACATCTTGGTCTTCTTAATCATGGAAACTCTTCTAAGAAAGCCTTAGCCACCCAGCAACAACCAAATTCAAAGAATTCTAAGCAATATCATAAAAAGAATGGTCCTAAACCAAACAAGGGTCCTAAGCAATTTCAGTTTAAAAATGAAAAATCAATTCAAAAAAATGATAAGGAAAATAAAAACGAAGGGAAGAAGACCGATATACATTGCAACTTTTGTAATCGAGATGGCCACTTAGAATCCAAATGCTTTAAGAAGATGGAAGCCTTGGAAGCAACAATGAAGAAGCATAACATCCATTTGGAGTATTCTTCAACTTCAACTTCATCTTTAGGAATAACACTTTCTACATGTGGTTTTCAAGCATCTCGGTCTAGTTACACACTAAATGTATCTTCTTCTTCTCATTCTCATGAGTGGCTCATTGATTCTGGAACTTCTTATCACATGGCTAAAAACAAAGCCATTTTTTCTTCTTTAAATGATTGCAACACCAAAAATATATATGTTGGTGATGATAGATCTCTTAGTGTTGTAGGGGCTGGAACTATTCGTCTAGACAATGGTCAATTTAATGATGTATTATGTGTTCCAACCTTATCCTACAACCTTTCTATTGATATATTAGATAACTCATTTAGGTGAAGGTAAAATCGTTAAATTTTCACCTCATGATGTTCTAATTAAGGACCTAAGAGATCCTAAACATATTTTACCTACTGACATTGTTGATGATTCTACAGGGTTGTATAAGTTTAACAACTTTCAGTCATCAACTCTTCCCTCAGTATTTGTTGTTCATAATGATGAAGTGAGAAAACTTTGGCATGAACGATTTGGTCACTTAAACTTTCGCTCCCTTCAAAATCTATGTAAAGAAAATATGGTGAAAGGCATTCCTATGGTATTTTACAGAGATGGTGTTTGTTCCAGATGTGTACTCGAAAAACATCATCGAGATAGTTTTGAAAAATGTGCCTTTACGCATGCCTCAACCCCTTTACAACTTTTGCATAGCGATTTATGTGGTCCACTTCCAGTTGGTTCATTCTCTGGCTATAAGTATTTCTTAAGTTTCATTGATGATTTCTCCAGACGCACTTGGATATAATTCTTAAAACTCAAGAGTGGAGTATTTAACATGTTCTTGGCCTTTAAGGCCTTTGTTGAGAAATAATCTGGACATTAAATTCTTAAGCTAAGATCTAATAATGGTAGAGAATATGTTAACAACCAATTCATCAACTTTTACACTGAGCATGGAATTCAAATGCAATATACTGTTCCATATACTCCACAATAAAATGGTGCAGTTGAAAGGAAGAATTGCACCTTAAAGGAAATGGCTAATTGTATGCTTCAATCTAAAGGACTTAGTCTTAATTTTTAGGCATAAGCAATTAACTGTGAAAATTACATAGTAAATCGCACTCCTACTAAGGTTTTAAAGAATATCACTCTAGAAGAAGCATAGAGCTCAATTAAACCAGATGTAACTCACTTTCATGTTTTTGGAAGTGAAGCATGGGCTCATATTCTAGATGAGAAACATAAATCTTTAGAACCTAAGAGTGAAAAATGTAGTTTTGTTAGATATTTTGAAGATGTTAAAGGATATAGACTTATTCCACTTAAGTCCAAAAATGTTATCATTAGAAGAGATGTAAAGTTTGTTGAAAATATATCGGTATACGAGCCTAGTTCAGCGGATGTGCCACCTCTCTCCATCCCTTCTACTTTTGATCTTCTTCAGATGATGACAACGAGGATGAAAATCCTCCCCCACCTTCTGAGGATCCTCTTTCAACTCCTCAGCTTCTAAAATGGGTCTGTACCACTTAGGATATAGCAGGTTCTCTTACAGGTGATCCTACAGATCAACAACGTATATGTTCTTAGTTCAATAGAGCCTCTTCTCTGTTGGCTCAAGCTCTAGTAAATTATGATCCTGACACCTTTGCAGAAGCTTCATACCATCCAGATTGGGATGCAGCTATGAATGAAGAATATTGTTCATTATTGGAAAATGATACATGGGATCTTGTTCCTCTTCTAAAGGGATGAAAACTTATTAGATGCAAATGGGTTTATAGAACCAAGTATAGACCAGATGGAAAAGTTGATAAACATAAAGCTTGTCTTGTTGCTAAGGGTTTTTCACAAGTTGAAGGCATTGATTATACTGAAACCTTCTCCCTTGTGGCCAAAATGAATTCTATCCGCCTTGTTCTTTCCCTCGTTGCCTCTTTCAAATGGGAATTCCACCAGATGGATGTTAAATCTGCCTTTTTCCATGGGGACTTGCATGAGGAAATCTATACGGAACAACCTCCTGGTTTTATACAACTATACTCCAACCTTGTTTGACGGCTTAAGAAATCCCTTTATGGTCTCAAGCAAGCCCCTCGAGCTTGGTATGCCAAAATGGATAGCTTTCTTTTAGATACTGGCTTTTCTAGGTGTCATTCTGACAATACTGTTTACACCAAGAAAGTGTGTAAGTATATTATCATTCTTTTTCTTTATTTTGATGATCTTATCCTTATTGGTAGTGATCCCAACCTTATAAACCATGTGAAGTCCAGCCTTAAAAAGTAGTCTAAAATGACAAACATAGGACACTTGCATTATTTTCTTGATCTTCAAGTTTTGTAATCCAAGGAAGGTATTTCCCTTTCCCAATCCAAGTATGTCTATGATCTTCTATGCTACTTTCATATGGAAGACTGTAAGCCAACCCCTTCTCCCTTTCAGTTTGGAGCAAAACTTTCAATCACTTGTACTTCCCCTGAAGTTGATGCTACCTTATATCATCAGCTTGTAGGAAAAATTTTGTATTTGACCCATACCCGTCCTGACCTTTCCTTTGTTGTTGGTCTTATTGCCTGTTTAATGAAAAACCCACATGAAAGTCATTGGAAAGTAGCTAAAAGAATACTTCATTATGTTTGAGTTACAGTTCCATTTGGAATTCATTACAGTTCAGAAGAATCTCCTCTATTGGTTCGTTTCACTGATTCTGATTGCGTTGGTGACCTTGATGATTGGAAGTGTACTGCAGGTTATGTGTTCACTCTTGGTTCTAGATGTATTACATGGGCTTGTAAGAAACAAAGTGCCATTTCTCTTTCTTCAATAGAAGTAGAGTATCATAGCGTCATAGAAGCTAGTAAGGAAGCCCTATGGCTTCGTCAAATCCTATCAGAGTTTGGCTTTCAGCAACAACATTTGACTACACTTTGGTGTGATAATCAAAGTGCCATTCAACTATGCAAAGATCTAGTCCAACATCAGCGCAACAAACACATTGAAATACACATGCACTTCATCAGAAAGCTCATTCATGACCATGTTCTTGAAGTGTAATATTGTTCAACAAGTGATCAAGTTGTAGACATCTTTACAAAAGCTTTCACAGAGGCTTAGTTTACTAAACTTCGATTTATGGTTGGACTTCAGGAAGTTGTCACTAAAGGGGGATAGGCTCTAATGCTTCCTTCCTTCTCCTATTGTATCATATTTGTACATCCTTCAATCCTATTCCAAGTTGTTCTTAAGGGGGGATGTTAAGGATATTCTAACATGTAGGAAATAGTTAGGTATAACTTGGTCTAGTGTAGAGTTAGGTAAAGTGTATATATTTACTATTTATTTTTGTAACTTACAATCCAATGGTCACAATATGTTCTAGACATGAAGTGATCCGACAGTTCATTCTTTCCTTGGTATTACCGACACTTGATCTGTGGCTTAACACCTAATTGGTCCATGATCTCTATTTAAAGAGCATGGAGGGTCATTTATAGGGTGATCATTCATGAGCGAAGCTTATGCAATTTTTTTCTTCTTTTATAAATAAATTGCCTAAAGTGGCTTTATTGGCTCAAGCCATGCACTCTTTCCTCTTTGAGGGTTTTACCCATGTCAAGAATACTAGTGTATTGATTTGTGATCTCTTTGTGAGTGGTGTCCTTTGATGTTCTATCTAAGGAACTTACCCTGTAAATTCCTATATACTATATAAATTCTAATTTATTCACTAACAAATTCTTTAATATTTTCTTTAAAATGTGAAATCTAATAATATTGAGACTATATTTTATGTACTTTGTAAGATATCTTAAGCTTCTCTTCTCTACATTCTGTAGTATTCCAATCCTTGGGAAAATTGACTCATAATGACTTGTGAAAGACAGAAATATTTTTTATTTTTTTATTTTTTCTTTTAAATAAATATCTTTAACTTATATATATACGGATGATATATATATTATAAAAAAAATTCGATCAATTATTATAATGTATTCATTTTCAACCAAATTTTTTGAATCCAATATTAAATGTAATAACTCTCTTAACTTTAAATCTCATAAACCCATTATTAAATCATAACCCTTTTCACTTTAAATTCCATAAATCATTATAATTACCCTACATCTAAAATATTTTATTTTTACACATTGTCCCCAGGAGAAAAAAAGAAAAAGAAAAAAGAAGCTAACCAAAATCCTTTCTAAACTTACTCTTTTATAATTTCATCTGCTCAATATCAATTAAAAATTAATTATTAAATTGTTATTTTGTATAAAATTATAATGAAATGTCATTTAAAACATGAAATAATTTGAAAATAATAAATGCTAAATTTAAAAATCAATATAAATCTAAAGTGATTTCAGTGTTACCGTTTATATATTTTATACTTGAATTTATAATTTGTACATAGAAATATAAACTTTTAAACATTAAACCTGCTTAAATTATATTCAAATTAATCCATTTTATTCCTGCAATATGTCCATATTTTTCAAAATATATTTAATATAAATTTTATGTCTCAGTCTATTAATCAAACTTTCCAAATTATTATATCTTCAGTTTATCTTGCCTCCTACTTTCCAAATTATTATATCTTCAGTTTATCTTGCCTCCTACTTGAAAGTAGTGGTTTCATTTTCAGTCTTTTATGTATAAAGCATAGTTACTAAATACATCTGAATTAGTGGAAAAAATACGGAAATTCATGAGTTCGATTCGTATTTCGAATAGTTTGATAAAAAAAAAATTCGATCTGTTTCCTACTATGAGAGTGTGTATTTCTTGGACTATTGTTTTTGCACATTATTATTAGTTACTATTGAACTCCTACACGATGTGAGAGCGTGCATTCCTAATCAAACGACTCCTATTATATCTTGGACTATTTTTTTGCAAATTAGTATTACTTACCAGTGGTTGGACTATTTTTTGCAGATCAATATTATTTACTATTTCTTGTTGGTTATATAAAATGCGAGCGTAATCTTTCTAATTAGATAAACAAAAAAATCTCAAATGTAATTATTTTTAAACTCAAAATAGATGTTAATGGAGGCCAGATGTAAATAGAAACTAATGTAAAATGGAAACTGAGGATAACAGATAAATTGGAAACTAATGTAACTGAAATTTATCAAGATTTTAAAATTTAGACAAAATTTATGTCAATGGAAACAGGGTAAAAGGTAAAACGGAAACTAATGGCAACCTGAAATTTTCAGATTTCAAAATTTTAATGTTTCTTTTAATGGTTTAAAAAGTTGGTTTAAAAAGTTGAGATAACTAGGAAAGAAAATTTTGAAGTTGACTAAAAACTAATTGATTTTTTTATATATATTTATGTTAAAAGCAATTTAAAAAAAAAAGTTTTAAATATTTAATTTTTAAATGTCTTAACTATAAAAAAGATTTTAAAATAAAATCAGAAACTAAATACGGATATATTTTTGAATTTTGTATATTATATTGATTAAATTTATTTAAATTTCAAAATAAATAGAAAGAAAAGAAAAGAAAAGTGTTGAAGTTATATATATAATTAATATATATAAAATTTAATTAATGTATTAGTGCCTAATTTTTCCTGAATTGAATATTTTTCTTCAGAATTTTATCCTATAGAATTCGAATTTCGAACTTGGTAACTATGGTATAAAGTACAGAATTTATCAGACAGTAAAGGCATCGTTATTTTAAACATATGGCTTCTGAATCTTTGGCCTGTTTTTTAGTATCTTCTTAAATAGATTAAACATATTACTGCATTGGATGGGTTTTATGTACAGCCTTTTCTCTGTGAGCGCAATGCAGAATGCATCAGACCAGAAAAGGGAAATGTCAATATCATTCGTGTACCTCAATATAGTAGGAAGTGCAAGTGCCATTCAGTACGTAGAACTGTCAGCTTCCACAAACCTCACAAACGTAATCTTTGTTTATAAGAATCACTGGCGAAGTTATACAACATTGTGATATCACAAAATAATAATTTATCTAGAGCCAAAACTGTTCTGATCTTATGATAACCTCACAGATAATGTAGCTGTATACATATATGGATGACAACTGAATAAACCAACCACAAGTGGTATTCTGTAAGAAATTTCTTACTGATCAATTCAGTGGTTAATGGGTACTCTATATTATTTTCCTCTATGAAGCTTTTGATGGGCAACATGGATATTATAGATACCTCCTAATTGCTCTCTTCTCATAGATTGAACACAGCAGTAAATTTATAGAATGTTCAGGAGGCAGCAATCTATAATCTGAAAATAAATTTAGATTAGAAGACATTAATAATACGCTATGATCACATTTAGACATGAACAAGTCCACACGATAGAGCCATCAGCAACACTGCTGCTTCCTCCTCATCCTGTGCAAAAACCCTTTGGAATGCAGAATGGGAACTGTTAGTTTCAAGATGAATAGGGCTGGCAGAGAACTTTTGCAACGATGGGATTGACAGTTTGCTTCGTTTCTTGAAATGCACATTAAACTTTTCTGCCCTTTCCTCTCGATTGTCAGCCAGCTTCCTCTTGGGGGATGTGGAATTACAAGCTTCTGCTGCAATATGATCGTTGTTCCCAAATGCAGAGAGGGCTCGCCTAGCCTTTCTGTATCGTATCCCGCACGCATTGCACAATGACTGTAAAATCCAAGTCCATGAAAACAAATTACTTATGAACAGATTGATTACAAGATTTCAACAACACAATTGGGTTTTAAAACTGATAAGATAATGAGAATGTGACAGGATTTACTAAGCTTCATAGCCATAGGAAAAAGAAAATGAGAGAAAGGTTATTTTATGGAAAACTTAGTTTTGAAAAATGAGAGAGGGTGCTTAGAATTAGATTTTATGGAAACTTAATTTAATCTAAATATACATACTTTTATAATTTTATTTAAATATTCAATTCATTGTAATTAGAGTAGTTATAACGGAATAGATTTATTGTTAAATCAAATATAAACATTTACTTACAATCAAGCTACCATCAATCACAACCTCATTATCACAACCCCAACCCCATAATGAGAATAGCCATAATCAACTAGATAGGTTTACTATTAAGCACTTGTAAATATTTACTTACAAAGCAACTACATCTTACACTCATATCATAGTTACGATCAATCACAACTTATTATAATGAGAGTAGCCATACTCAACTAGCTGATAGGTTTACTATTAACCACTTGTAAACATTTACTTACAAAGAAACTGACTTATCCTCATATCATAGTTACGATCAATCACAACCCATTATAATGAGAGTAGCCATAACCAAATAAATAGGTTTACCATTAAGCAACTGTAAACATTTACTTACAAAGCGACTAAGTCTTACACTCAATCACAACCTAAGGTGATTTAAAAAAGATTAAAACTATTACAATACACCAAACACAAGTTTATCCAACTATTTACCATTATATTTATTTCACATACAGTTGCCAATACAAGAATTTGCACAAAGAAGGAGAACCCTAAAAGCAGGCATTGGCTGGTATGGAGAGAGGAGCTTACCTTGGGACCTTGTGGACCACTTCTCCAGAGAGGTGTCTTGGTGGTCTTGCAATCAACACAGACCCTGGGGACATTATTCCTAGAACCTCCAACGCCAGTGTGATTTAGTTGAGTTTCTGCAGTAGAGTCCTTGGCTGATGATGAAACACTTGTTCCTAATTTTGGCCATTCTTGAAGATTCTCCTCATTACTAAACAACGTCCTCCTACTTTTAGAAGCAGCAGAACGAACCCAACTCATCTCTCTCTGCGCAACAGGAAATCCTCCTCGACTCAAGTAGTTCCCTACTACATCCAGCCTTGCAGAGGACTCTCCAATTTCAGCATCACTGGACTGAAAGTGGGCAGTACCTGATCTGTTGAGAATTAGGGCTGCATCTTTCCCAGCTTCATGTGGAGACCAGGTACAGATCATCTCGTCTTCAGATGCCAAAGAAGAATAGTTATATTGAAGCTGGCCAATATTCACATATGGATCAGTTTGATGATCAATACCAGCTGCTGCAGTTTTTTCTGACACTGAATTAAGCCTCATACCTTCCAGCTCCACGTGATTTGTCACATATAAATTATCATCTTTGTGATCCACCAAGCCATTGCCTAGTGACAAACTAGCTGCTGAACTTCTAGGGCTGCAGCCATGATCATGGACTGATCCCAGAACCATCTTAACCTCGCTGGTGGCCTCACAACCTTCTGATCCTTCAGAATTCAGAACTCCTGAACCAAATGGGTAGGTCTCCATTGCAGGTCGGAGAGCTAATTCTAAACAGTTCCCTTGCTGATCATCGTGCTCTCTGCAAAAATTCTCCCAACCAGTCTGAGCCATGAAGTGCAGAGACTATAGCATGATCATTTCCTTTCAAATTTGAATCAAAACACAATATATATCTATGTGACTCCAACCAACCCTAGAAAAGATGCAAGGCTACAGACAGAAAACCTAATACTTAGGACCGCGGTCGAATATTACGCCTTGCAAATTCGATTGGCTTGCAATCCATGAAAATAGTGACAATTTTTTCTGATAACAATAAGCCATGAAACTAATAGTATCCAAGTCTTGACCATACATAAATAGGTTGAACATAACAATCATGATAACAAAACAAGGTACGATAACAACCAACGTGTCAAGAGTTGATCGATGCCAGAAAACCAGGATAAGGGCAGAAAAAAACCATTAAAAATATATTAAAAAAAAATTCAAGATATGGAGAATGAAGGGTATTAAATAAATAGAATCCACACGACAGAAGAAAGGGAAAGAATATTCTAGATAAATCTAAAAGCGAAGGGTGGAGAATGCATGAGCCGTGGAAGGCACGGGATCGTTAGCCCATCCCAAGTAAAAATATCAAGAAATCCTGAGAAGAGAAAAATTTGAAGTCTGCCCTTCACGTGAATTGATAAGAGGTCAAAGACAAATTTACTTACAGGGACAGCATATAGAAAAAGCAGGTGTGTGACTGTGAGGAGATAACGCGCACTAAGCGACAGGTTTCCATTCTGTCCCTTTGACACGACAAGATTAACTCCATCCATTCCCACCTCATCACACCTTCGTGTGGGCAGATTGGTCCATGAAAAGCCTCCAAAAAACATTTATGTACTGCTGTTAACTGCTGCTGTGACTAACTGATTGCATCCACAACTTTTTCATGCCTTCATCACTTCGTCAGTCAGCAGATATTCAGAAAATTTATCTCTATTTCACAGATCATCAGTCACTGGATACACACTATACGATGCTCTCGGAAACCATAAAGGGACGATCATATAGTCACATCTGAGCATGGTTAGTATGTTAGTTCATTACTATTTTACACTATTGCTTTGAAGATTCCTTGGATCAGTTAGACCTAGTGTGGGAGGGAGGTCAAGCTCTTCGGAATTTGCCACGGTGGTTTTGCAGACACGTACCACGACAGACATCACAAGTATCTAAAAGAGTACGTTCTAGTGAAAGAAGCTCACATGGTTAAAAGAGGGTAAAAAGAGTAGCTATCGCTGGAAAAACCTGCATTTTTTTGTATCCTTGGCCAAAAGTCCAAAATGGGTCTTTCAAGGTTCCTGTTATCATCTATTTTGTCAGAATTTGCATAGTAAACTTCGGGATTGCACATAAACAGAAACTAAAATTTAGTATAATAAACTTGTCACCGCACATAAACAAATACTAATGAATTAAATACTAATGACACTAAATAAAACATAAGCATTACATAAGTTGCCAAAGCAGGTACAATGGTGTTTATATTAAATTCAACTAGCAAATAAAATTTTCAACTAAATCTTTTTTAATATAATTATAAATAATCTAAATTTTTTTTTTATTATTTTACTATTAATGTTAATTTTAATGTAATAATGTTAAAAGATAATAGTTCTAGTAGTAACTAGTTGGTTTGGTTTAATTTAGTCTTTTATCTAGGTTTTATTAGACAGAAACATGTTAGTGTAGTGTGGCAAAGATTTGAATATGTTTAGTGAATCTTGTTCATAGGAAAAAAAGTTAAAAAATTAATATAATAATATACACTACTATTTTTATATTTATGTGGTGAGGGTTTTTCAAGTTATTGGAATTTGGATAATCCATAGTGTTGGTCCATGTTTAGAAATCCAAAGAGGTAACATTATTAACACAAAAAATGTTCAATGTAATAATATTTTTAATATTATTTTTATTTTTAAAAAATGTTCAACTCTTTTATCTCTCAATCCTATTATATTATTTAACTTATGCTATTATATTCTTATTGAGTCCCCACTTGAGCTTAAGACCTATTTTGTCCATATTATCTAACTTCAATGGGAAAAAACTTGCTTATGTGAGGAAGATAGTATAATGTGTATTTCCTATCATCTTGAGATTACATGTTATAAACTACTTTCGGATTTGTCCTATCTTCCTCTATTACTATGTGGAGATATCTCATCCCCAAACTCACATACACATAAAATAATAGGGGTCTGAAAGAGATTTTTTATTATTATATATAAGTCCCATATCAAAAGATGTGGTCACTTGCAATTATTTTCAATTCTATAATAATGTTTCCATTTTCCATTTATCTTTTTCTCAAAGCTATACTTAGAGTTGAGTTTGTGATAGATATGGATTCCAAAGTATTTGCATGAAGGAAGTGCCTCCAAATTATTGTTTTTGTATATGAAAGTATGGTATGTCATGTTTCTAAATTTTAATTATCTTATTAATAGTCATACCCATCTTAGAATAGAAATCATGGAGGATTCTTAGTTGCTTGCCATGATTGCAAAGACTCCTCACTAAAACAGTAATATCATCAACATAAAGAAGAAGAGATGACTATATCAAAGAGAGGGGCCAACACAATTTTCTTATTCCAAACACTCTTTGAACTTATCAGTTTATATGCCAAAAAGAGTAAGGGATAAGGGGCACCCTTACTTGACTCTAATATTGTAGTTAATATATTATTGATCAACCCTCGCTAGTCTTAAACTTGGAAATAACATTCTCATAAAGGCTTGTCACAACAACCCTCAACTCAAGAGGAAGTCTTATCTCTCCCAACTTTCTCTAAATTTTTGTCATGGGAACAATGTCGAAAGTATTTCTAAATTCATTGAAACAAAAATGATATCGGTTGTATTGTTGTGGCACTCCTCCACAATGATCGTGAGGGTAACATGGCAGTCGAGGCTCCATAGTTCAATGATATCTCCTAAACTAGAAATGATGTATCCTAAACTTAGCTTGGCCTTTAACTCTTTTATCATGGATTGGCTTGGCCGTTAACTCTTTTATCATGGATTTTCAACTATAGATTAGTCTTCCACTAATATTATATTCCAAACAATTCATAAGACTTAGCTAAAATAGAGATACTTATAATGAACCTATAATTAAAGGGGATACTTTTATCTCCACTTTAAAGATGAATATAATGAGGTTATGCACCCCATTCTCCCCTAATCCTTTTTTCATTTACCTTTCATTTTATAAATTTATCCTCATGGTCTTGAATTTGTGATGAGAATTAGAAATTTTAGAAATTATATTATATTTTTTTTCATATTTTGTAATAGTTTAGGTGATCATCAATAATCATGATCACTAAATTTAGAATATTAATATAGAGATCAAGAAAATAATCTTAGTTATTGGGGTTTACAGATTATAATGCAACAACTTTACTTGCAATGGTTTGTGAGCCATCATAACTATGTTATTGGATGGTGGCAACATAATTATATTTTTAGTTACCTATGTTCCTATACCACCAATAATAATA
>APFE030076004.1:0-74049 GCA_000404065.3 Pinus taeda | reverse complement strand
CTTAGCTATATATATATATATATCCTTAACCATGGAGACTCATTCGACTTTACCATGAATATTTTTAACTTAGAAATAGATTGTGTTACCATCCCTTGTGCCAATACCATGGCTTACTATAATTCATCACTCCTATTCATATGACACATGTTCATATTTTTATCAATTAATTAAATTAATTAAAAAGGTAGAAAGAAGATAATTAGTTTAGAGATAAATATCAACCTTTGATCTATATATATTGCTTAGAATATTCTAGGATATTCGATGGAAGTTAAATCCCTACCATCCATCTAATAATTATCCATAATTAAATTAAAAGTATACACTTTGCTATAATATTTAATTCCACTCTCTCTAAATTTTTAAAGCACTACAATTCTTCTTAAAATTTAAATTCATCCTTTACCATATCAAATTTGTTGAATTTATGTCAATTACAAATTATTGAAATATTATTCATAACTCCAATTTATTATATTTATTATTGGTATATTTTTTTTTATTTTTTCCAATTTAGATTAAACACTTTACTATAATATTTTAATTCTGTTTTCCCTCTAAATTTTTAGAGTATCATCCTTTACCTATCAAATTTGTTGAATTTATTTAAATTGCAAATTCTTGCAATGCTTTTCATGGTTTTAATTTGTTGTATTTATTATTTGGTACAATTCCAATTTTAAATTTAATATTCTTCAATTAAATTAAATTAAATTAATATAAATACCAAATTAAATTTTATTTATTTTTATATAATTCATGTTATAAATTACTTTACATTAATGATAATAATGTTCAACATCTTTATCAAATTTTTGGTGAGCAATTATTTTAAAATAAATATTATAATTATTAATATTTTAAATTCTTAATATATATACAGATAGTGTTTCATAAAAAAAAATGTATAATACTTAGTTTATTGTTTCTTATAAATGTGAAGAAATTTAGAGTTTTCGGACAAATATTATAATGAGCATAAAATATGGTGAATAGAATAAGAAGAAAGTTATTATAATTAAATTCACGAATTTTATTTTATTTATTTAAATATAAAGAAAAGTAAATTGGAATTGATTATTATAAAAGTTTAATTGAAAATTTAAATAGAAAAATGAAATTAATGAAAATATATTTAAAAATAATTAAAAATAATAATATTATAATTATAATAAGAATTAATACAAAGTTAGAAAATCTATTAAAACTTAATTGTAAATGAAAATATATATTATATATATATATATATTGAAATTAATATTATTATAATTTAGTTTTGTATTAAATTTATTATTTATATTATAAATTATTATATATAATTTAAATTAAATTTCAAAATATTTATTATAGTACTAATTTTGTGAATTTTTGAATCAATAAAGAGATAGTGTTAAATTGTAGTAAGAAAATGTTTTATTTGACTTGTGTATTAGTTAAATAGAGAAATTTGAATTTCCATTTGAACACGATCAGTTATTAGACAGTTAGCATGAGCCACATGGCTAAGAGTTGTTAGACAGTTAGCATGAGCTACATGGCTAAGTCACTCAATTAAGCCAGACAATTCGAGTTTGTGGGCCAGAAGTAGAGTTGTGCATAGGTTGATTGCTAAGATCTAACAATTTACTGGAGTTGTATTTAGTGGAACTCAGTTATTTGAGCTCTAGTATAGAATTGAGTTAGTATGAGTTCAATTGAGTAGTTGTAACTGCTGTTAACTCATCTCTTAGTTAACTAGTCAATTTACTAAAAATACCCCTAGTTATGAATGTTATTCGAATTGCCTAGTTGAGTGGAGGAAAAAGGCATAATTGTAATCATTATTGTATACTAGTGAGTGTACAATGTTTGGATGTAGCAGATGAGCTAATTTACTCAAAAATACCCAAGGAAATGGGAGCGAGTGCACGGAGAGTGAGTGCGCACAGCACAAGTGCAAGCAACATGAGTGTAGGTAGACTGAGTGCATGCCAAGTATTTTCTAGAGTAGTCTCAGGAGGAGGAGATCAGTATTGCAGTGTAGATTGAGTTTCAAGGATTGAAGTTTTCATTATAATAGATCATTTTTCTCATCTGATATTAATACAAATAGAGGAGGCGTTTTTCCTAGTTGAGTTTCCGAGTAAAAATTATGTTTATTGTGATTGAATGATTGCATGTGATTCTATTTTCAGTTTTCCCTTCCTTATAATTTAGTAGAAGAAATTTGATTTCATTAGTAGCTTCAAATTTTGAGTTATTTCTACAGATAGTAATCTTGGAACACTTCTCTTAATGCTTATAAAGCATAGAAATAAAATTCTAGAGATTTCCAAATAGACTCTTACATTCTTAAGGTCCCATAGATCATATTCGGCCATCAACATCAATAACAACAATTCTAATTTAAAAAATAAAAAATATCTTTTTATTATAACTACCAAAAAAGAATAAACATTATTAATATAACAAATAGTGAACTCTCATGAGCCTATAGTGAATTAGGGTGTTTCGTAATCCCTAACACGTTGAAGAATGAATGAATTTCTCATCTTTATGGTAGTAAGAAAGTAAAACATGAAATGTAGTGGTGACTATGAATCCTTGTATATTTGATATTTGAATTTTTTTAAATTTGTAATAAAATGTTTTTAAAATAAACTTTCTAAACTTTTAATTGGGTGATCAGAAATTTACATTAAAAAAGAAAATAAACTTTTGTTGATCTCTTCTCCTATTAAGGAGTAGATTCAACCTCCTAGATATTTATTTGAGTTCCCTCTATATTTTTATAGAGGTTCTACTCCTAATTTGAAATAGAAAATTTGACATTAAGCAGATTCACGTATAAGTGTACCAAGTGGTTTTTTCAAAGGAAATAAAGGAAGGAAAACTAGTAGAAACATATCATCTCATTGATTTATTCCTTTCACGTATAAGTGTACCAAGTGGTTTTTTCAAAGGAAATAAAGGAAGGAAAACTAGTAGAAACATATATCATCTCATTGATTTATTCCATTGTACATCTCCATTTGTACGTTGTGAAGGAAACATACTTGAAGTGAATTCATAAAGAGAAAGTAAAGAAATGTCCCATATTTTTAGATAGCTCTAAAATAATTTCATTCATTCAAACATCATATAGAGTTAAAATATAACATTCATGACATTCCATTGCTAAATCTAGAAACCACAAATTTTATGCACTCTCGATAATAGCTCTCTGCAAGAGTAAAAAATAATATTATAGAATTTAATTTTTTATAAATTAAGTTAGTAAAATTTTTAAAAAATCATGATACTTAACATAAGTCTAAATGTATTTTTCCCTAAGAAACTTGGATTAGGCTCCATGGACCAATTAATACATGGTAAAAAATTGAGAAGGATAACTAGTGGAATGAATCTTCTCTCTCACCACATTTTTTGTTGGAGTGCAAATTGGCTTCGTGTATATGTTAATTTAATCACTGAGGTATTTATTCAAGACTAATAGTTTTGTTTAAATATTTCCTAAGGTGTTCTTTGATGTACTACACTAGTTAGATAGTTTTATCGTACTTTTCTCTTACTGCAAATATTTCCTCTTCTATTTCCTTTGAGTATAATTGTAGTTATTAAATAATAGATAATTGGTAATTGTTTTCATTAATGAATGTAATAAACCACTTTTTGATATCATCCTCTAGAAAATTAGCTAATTTATCAAATTCATTAGTCCATGATGTTTTAATAACATTCATATCTTCTTGCAATATATCCTTTGGAATTAGCATGGAGTCTCCAATCATTCTTAGTCCTTGTAAAACCCTTAACAAGTTTTATAACTTCAAAGAAATCATTAATTCTATGGTCACCAATATGTACACATTCAAAAATAAAATATTGTAGCATGTTTATCCTTGCATCCAATCCAACCTTGATTTGTTTGATCCACCCCCCTAGTGTAAGCCCTTGCTGGTTCTTTTGAAAATCACTCAAAGTAGCAATATTATTGATAAATGTAATCAAGACATTATCAACAAAATGCTGACCATTCTCTAATTACTTTTTAAAATATTCTAAAAAGGAAGAAATTATCTAAGGTAAATTTCTTAAATACAAACAAATCTCTTGCACTTCTTCAATAACGCCTAGTTGCATATTGATATTTACGATGACATAGGCCCTAATACCATTTAATAAATTTGTGTCCTTCTTAACTTTATGAGGTTTAGGTGTTCATGTTGGTGCAAGTTCTATAGATTCAATAGCCAAAGGGGGCATGAGCAGAGGTTTGGAACTGACAGCTTCTTCAAACTCACTAATCTTTCTCTTCAATTTCACATTTTCAATCTCTGGTTCAGTAAAAAAGTGTGCAAGTGCATCCCCTATAGTCCTATGCATTTTTAGAAGTCTAGTAGGTCCTACTCTTGAGACATCGACCTATGAATTTCACTTCTTAGTAACATTTTTATTCTTAATGTTCACCTTTTCAATCTTTAATCTCTTACTAGTCTTGTTATAATGAGTATTTTTCATTGTTAATTATCGTTCCTCAAAAGTGGATAGTTATTTTACATCTAACGCTTCTACTAGCTTATAGCTCTTGGCTAAATGTAGTGATACCCAATCTAAAATTATAGCACTATCCACTTCTATATCATTTGGTTCTTCTACTTGTAGTTACCCTCTTTTACTTAATTTTATTACTTCTAGAATAAGTAACAACAACATTGGACTTTTCCAAGCTACTATGATGGGGTGGTTCTTCCCTGTCATCTCTACTCGATCATTGTTCATTACTCTCTCCATGGTTTGTACTTGTTTCTTGTCTTCTCAAGGTTGAGAAAGAACTCTAATGGGTCTACGAGATTGAAGAGGGTTGTGCATTTATAGGGTTCTTCCCTCTTTCTTAATTTTTCCTTCTAAATTGGTTCTCACTCTAGTCACTAAATCATCATTTTTTGCCATTGTTACATTTTCCTTTGACATTCCTACTTCATTTTCTCCATTTCCTTTTGTAATTTTGGTGAAAAAGTTTCCATATTGTACTAATGCCAAATGTCTTGAAAATAAGAGTCTTTAATATTTCAAATAATTCTATCAGCTACATAAAATTCTTCATTAGTAATGAAATGAATTACTTATTCATTGTTTTGTAAAATATAATTGATCACAAACAAAATTTTCTATAGATTTCTACAACAAAATATCTATTAGAAACAAATGTGAGAAGTAATAATGGCCTATCTTCATAACCATAAAGCATGATACATGTGTTCTTTTCCTTTTCTATATGCACTCATTTCACTTTCAAGAAATCCCATGCTTTTGAAGATATGTTCTATGGTTAGTTTCCCATTAACATGAACCTAAACTCTTTGACAAACCACTAGACAAGGAAAAAGTGAAAAAAAATGGTCTCCACAAAATAGGGTACCAAAATTATATATGTCTACTTTATGGTTCACGTTACTCTTGAGGGGTAATATATTGAATAAATTAATATAAATTATGGCCATCACTAGGCAGGTCATCATGAAGAACCTCTGGGTCTTGTAATAATTTGTTGATTGGAAAGAAATATCAATGGATATAATTTTCACCCAATGTTATGTATCCAGATCAAAATAACACAAAAACATAAGAAAAGATATATCAATGACTTCATCATAAGCCACTTCTAGGGGGAAACCTCCTTTTACATCACATAAATGAAAAATCCTTGGATGATTCAAATGATAAGAACTCCATGGTATATTGTTAGGCCCCTATACTACTAGTGTAACCCCTTATTGTTATTAGTACAAACCACTTATTATATTGATGTACCCATGTAGTGCCCATATTGTTACTATTGTGCCCCATAGAAGCCCACTATTGTTATTATTGTGCCCTTACATTATTATTGTTATGTCGGCTCTGATTATGTTATGAGCCCTTAGACTCCTATATATAGAAAGGAGGTCTTTTCATTGTATCATCCAAGAATTGTTCATTTATGTAATGTAAAGGAGGTTTCCCCCTCGAAGAGGCTGAATTCTAAGGCGTTGATCTATCTTTTCTATCTTTCTCTTGAGCTGGTTCCATAACAACATGCATCAATGGTCGGTAATCCACTGACTTCTCTTCCTTTATTCGCATGACTAGAATTGTACTATCAATTTTGTAACGATTGAAGACTACATCATTTCAGAAGTCTGCAACAGATCAATTTGTCATAACAACAATAAAGATTCAAACCTTTTCATCAACAAAAAAAAAACACAAAAGAAGATCCACATTCCTTTGTTTACATACTCCATGATCCAACAACATCAGGAGCCACACTCTTCACTATAGACAATACATGCACATTGAGGGTAAGTGAAGGTATGTGGTTTTCTAATTTTTAGTCACGCAATTCCTTAAAATGCTAAAACTTATAACTTTGGAAAGTTCCTCACTTCCTTTTTCACATTGTCATATTTCTAGTTGAAAGGGGAATTCATGTTCATACCTCATATTCACATTTCGCGATATCTATCACATTTATGTTCCATTATCACCTTTCATATGGCATACATGTCCTTTATACACATGTCATCCTAACCAACATACTTTTCCAAACAACTACTATTGCATTATGATTCAAAATGTTACATGTTTTGCGAATGATGATCATAAAATGAATGGCTGATTAAATGTTTTCAAAGTCTTTTGATGCAACACAATAATAACAAAAGTATTGTTACACAAGAACCAATACTAATAAATTTTGGTTGCCACACAAGAACCAACCAAAGTAATATGTTGCAATTAAATATTTTTCAAAAGGACACTTTGCAAAAGGAACAAAATTATCATATAATTATGCGAAGTTGAAAGAAAAATTAACATCAGCCAAAGTTCATATAAAAGCAAGGCAATTAAATGTAATATATTCCATGAGGACATGCAATAACTTAAGTTGGGAGGTATGTCGGGCTGCCAAATTAACATACACTTTCACTCCATTTTCACCTTTATCCTCATTTTGTCACCTCATTTCATCACATTATCATTACATAACCCTATATTTCCATTACCATATGGGTTCATATTTTCATTTTCCAAAGTTTTTTATTTTATGTATTTAAAGTGAATTTACGATTAAAAGTTAGAAAAATAACATGTATTTTCTTATACCTAAAGGTGGAATGAGTTTGGTGACATGTGTAGGTAACTTGGAAGGTTCCAAGACACTCTTATGTGGCCTCCAAGACTCAAATTCGAATTCTCTTGAAGGTTTGAAAGAGATTTGGGATAGGGGTCAAGCATAATTCATGGAGAAAATTCATGGATAATGGAATATGTGTCTCATATTGGTTGTAACCATATGAAGGATTTGCGGATCTAGGAGGGATTAGTGGATCTAAATTAATGAGTTAGTTGCTTATGTTTTTATATAAATAGGAGTACCTCCTCCATTCCAAAGAGAGGACTCTTGGAGCATGTATCCTAACCTATGATGGAATAGAATAAAGTTTTCTTTCTATAGTTTTAGATATAAATTGTTTTAATGTAGTAGATGAATTTATGGAATAGTTTGTCACTTTGTTCTTAAGAGAATCGAGCTTACTCTAAAAGGACAAAGAAACATTTTATTTCATTATAGATTTTATTTTCATTTAATTACTTAGATGTTTGAAGATTTTTCATTATTAATGAATGAATTTTAGTTTAAATCTTATCATCATATGAAAGGACAAATAGGGGTCTAAGTTAGGCTCTCTTCCATTTGATATGAGTAATAATTGAAATTCATTCTCTTTTTCTAATTTCAAGTGATTTTCTGAATTTCCAGTTTTCCAACAATGACATTAATGATGAATGAATTTGTAATGAAGAACAACAATGACCTCCTTAGTTTGGAGCCTCTTCTACTATTTGTTTATGCATCTTAAGCTATTGTCCATTAGTTGTTTTTGATTTATGTTCATGAAGTAGTATTCTAGAAGAAGGACAAATCTGGTTCTCCTAAGTTAGGAGCCACTTCTCTTGCTTATTACTAATGAATTACAAAATACTTAGTTAAATGTTATATTTGTAATATGCACTTCTGATTAGTTTATAATTGCATTCCTTTCAGTTTCCATAACTTATCTTCTAAAGCTGATTATAGTTGCATCTGAGGTCCCATATATTTTGGTTTGTTTCTAAGTTTTACAAAACCCACTGGTTGACAATTTAATAATCGGGATTTAATAGACAATTAAATCACTCAACACCTGGTCTTGTATGTTATGCATCGATTAGAAATTCATGATAAGGCTAGGAAGGAAGAACATGAAGTTTTCATTGCTACACTAAACCAGTTGCATTACTTCAAATGCCACGTCTGAGAGAGGATCGTGGTGGTATGGCATGGTTAGAATTTACTATATGAAAAGGTGGAAAATTGGAAACATGGATGGCTCATTTTGAGCAGCACGTCGAGTGCACTTGTTGTTCCTCTCCTCCTCCAGGAAATGGACCAAATAATCCTGCTTCTAATACTCCTAATGACTAAGCATGGTTACATGTGTTCTACTCGTTTTATTTGTCTTTTGGTGCTTTTGGCTTACTAAGTTGTGGATTGTGGCTCTCGTTGTACTTTTTTTTATTTGCCATATGCTGCTAGCAGTAGTCAACAAACTTGGTTGGAGTGAGACTAGTTGCATTTTGATATTGATGTATTTCTTCTTTGATAAATGAATAGAACCTCGATTTATGAAAAATAAATAAATTTGAAATGTAACATCAACATTTTTCATATAAAAAACATAAAAAATAAATAAATTAAACATTGTAGAATAAATTTATTTATAAATTAAATCTATATTTAAAAAAGAAATCTAAAATGTTTATGCAAATAAATAATTTAAATAATAATTAGTAACTAAAACATAATGTTCTTATAATAATAAATTATATTTAAAAGAAATCTAAATGATTTATGCTATACTATTTAAAAAAATATTGTAGACTAAAATATGTTTTATAGAACTAATTAATACTTAATAAATAATCTAAATGGTTTTGATAAATTAATTTAAATGAATACTTGTAACAAAAAAATATGTTATTATTTAATTTTATTTTTTATATTCAAATTCTTTAATCCAATTATTACTTAAGAAAAATTGAAAAATTAAAATAACATAATATACTATATATGATGACTTTTAATAATTTATTGTCCTTGTACATTTTTATCGTAAAAATTTGGTAAAAAATAATATTAAAAAAGCCAGGTTAAAAAATAAATATAAGCAATAATATTTTAGATTAATGGCGTACAGAGTTTGATCTTCATACAATGACAATATTTTCACAAGTATTATTAGTCATTTCATGTAAATGAACCAAGAAAAAAAATAGAAATTCAAATTTAAAACATTTCAAAATTCATTTTTGATTTTCAAAATATTTTTTTTTTTTTTTTTCAAAACTTTAATAAACTTTATAAAATCTATTTTGAAATTCCGAAACTAATTAAAAGTCGTGCATTTTTGACTAAAAATAAAAACAATATAACCGTAAATATAACAAAGTACTAGTGGTCGATAGATGTGGTATAAATGATCAACATGATGTTTCTTATTCAAATATAACATTTTTCAAAAAAAAAATCTAAATTAAATTGAGTTTGAAACACATATTTCTCATATCATAATATTTTTTTTCAAATAAAGTCCCTATTTTAAAACTGAATTGAAGCACTTTTTTCATCGGATACAAATATGTAATAATATAATTTTAAATTGTTATAATTAATAATTTTAAAATAACAATATATTTTAAAATTAATTAAACTTTGGATTTTTACAATTTAAGTTTAACAATGTATATTTTTATTATCTAATTATTTTTTTAGTTAGAGCGATTCGATTAAGTTAGTTATTCCTTACTACATTCACTGATTAAGGGGACTCACAATCTTTGAATTGGATGACCCATATTTCATATCCACTTTTATAATAACTCTTAAGTGTAACTATCTTATCATAGTTTACAAAAAAAAATTAAACAAAGAACCTCACCACTCGCATATCTTCATGAACTGAAATTACCAAATAAATTACGCCTAAAAACTCATAAATTCTTAAAAATTATTCATATATTCCTATACAAAATGATTTAACTACCCCATACCAAACCTTTTGGTATGTGTTCTCATTCTCCCATGTGGTGGAAAATAATATTGTGTTCCCTTTAGTTTAATTTGAAGATATGAGTGATCCCCACACCTAACCTTATCAGAAACAAAATCAAATCAAATCAAAACATAGGGCCCATGATGGAAAAGTGCAACCTACTTTGAAACCCTCAATTTTCAACATTGCAACGATAAAATAAAACCATAACTTATTGCCGTTAAGGGGAGGCTTATCTCATCTGCAAGGTCAATCCACATTAGCATGTACATGTATAAACATAAGCATATATGGATATGTAAAATTATCAACACATAACATCATGCATGACCATACCAATAGTATACCCTGATCCCATGCATGACAGAAATATCTTGACAACATCATACTTTTCTTATAGAGAGGCTAACCCACTTTGATACGACCCTGTAATGACGCCTCCCCTCATATCCACCCACTTTCATTGGCTTACCTAGGGTAAACATAGGATTAAGGGCCACTATGACAAGAATCGACCTCCTAAGT
This sequence comes from Pinus taeda, assembly GCA_000404065.3. Lineage (NCBI taxonomy): Eukaryota > Viridiplantae > Streptophyta > Pinopsida > Pinales > Pinaceae > Pinus > Pinus taeda. The sequence goes on along the minus strand of APFE030076004.1, from coordinate 63,403 downwards.
CACCTTAAGGAAGTGGAATCGACGGAAACACACCACACAGACCTTCCACATCAACAATAGAACTCCTAGGAGCCATCCTAACCACTCAAGTAACCAGCCCCTGGGACCAAATAAAGTCTTAGTGCATCAAACCCCTGGACACTCCCTTGATATGGACAAGGGTGCGTTTGGGAGACTACAAAAGCTCCCACAACAAGGGAAAGGGAGCTTCTGGGGACTTTCCCCCAGTGTTATGCCTGCAACTCCAAGATTTGTGCCACTTTTCAAGCCCAAAATTTCGGTCACTACCCAAAAACCCCTAAGCTTTTAGAATCCATAATTTACACGACAACAAGAATTGCAAGCCAACTTGATCCAAGACTAGGTCTGACCATGCCCAACTGGGACTGACATTCTATCAAACACTTGACATCAATGCAATCTACAGGACATGAATACAAGACAAAGCATAAATGACTGATAACTCATATGAGACTTGACAAGAAGGATCACCACCCTCTTCCCTTAATTATTTTGACATCAATTAGGTCTTGCATCCATTATCCTTTCAATTACATGTAAATACATGAAATAACCATGAGTATAACCAGTCATATAACCATGATTATAACCAACATTAAACCATGTAAATAACATTGAGATAACAACCATTAAGGCCACATAATAACAAGTACCAAAGCAAGATAACTTAGCTTTTATTAAACATAGGCAAGATCCAACCAGGGTCGGGACTTCCACATACCACCTGACCATAGACATGGCTGAATCAAATCTTTCTTTTAGCTAGTCAGTCTCGTGCCATATTCCAAGCATGAATGTGGGATCTCATGGATAAACCAATCACCTCACCAAAACTGACACTGATATCACAAAACCAAACTGATCTTGGAATGCCTCCAGAATCCATCACTATCCTGAAGGAATTTTCCTTCTCCTTATCTCTTAGGATTTAGTGCAATCCACATTGGATCACTAGGCCCTAAATTGAGACTCCACCCTCAGCCTTTACCGTGTATCCTGTCAAAACCGGTTAAGGGATTCCTAGGCCTTTGGGAATTTTCTCGAGACCACTTCCGCCTCGGATTCCGAAACCTTCCGGCAATTCCAAATCTCGAAACTACGAAACAATCCCATCACACCATGGATTTCTGAGAATAGGCAAGGCAAGGCTGAAAACCACTGTCATAATCCGACAAGACCATGCCACCAAAAACCAGAGAACCAAATACCAACATGCAAAGCCATGCATGTCAAAACCAACTAGGAAATAACACATGAAATATGTATTCCCGCTGAAGCTGCTTGATCCTGCTCTTCCTTGCTTTCTCTTTTCTTTCCTTTCTTTTCCTTGTCCTTCCTTTGCTTGTTTTTCCCTTCCTTGCTCCAAAGCTAGAATGCTCCAAGAAAACTCTAAGTGTCCAAGAGTGAGAGAGAGAGAGAGAATAATGAGAGAGCTCCAAAACTAAAATGACAAAAGGTTACAAACTAATTTTCAGAAGCCTTTTTATCAATGAGGCCTCTATTTTCTTCCTTTTCCATCATTTTCCTTCAATTTCCTCCTCACACGCAAGATGTGAGCTTTCACCTTCCTTTTCTCCTATTTTCCTTTATTTTCATAAATACATGTGCCAAAATACCTTTTTTCCTTTTTAATGCCTTAGCCATTGCCTTTGCCAATTTCCCTTAGTCATAAACACATCCAGTGATGCCCACTTGGATATCTTTTCCCAACATTCAATTTGGAATAAGTGTCCCTTAACCGTGGTCTTATTTTGCCTTTATTAACTTTTATTACATGAAATATAACTAGGGGTTGTTACAGAGAGGCTCCCCTTGAATTTGTGCTACTATTTCTTCATCTCGGAGAAACATAAGCAATTGTCTAGATCAAATCTCACGTATACACATGTCTGTCCTTCATGAGATCCACATATAAAAAGTGAACTATTGATTCTTTATAGTCACAACTCCCCCTGAACTTGTATTGTCTGTTCCTATTCGCTGTTACTTCATCAAATGTAATTTCAGTAATACCAAATGGCATTATCAAAAGAATATTAAACCAAACTAGAGAACCATCTCCAAGAAACTAATGCATAGCTTCCCTTGAAATCATTCCTCGTTGATCTTTTGGACTTGATAATCAACACATGTTCTTCATGAGGTCATGTACCTCATATCACTTCTGCAATCACTATTAGAAGTATGCTTTTAAACAAAATAGACTGCAGTGGGAACTATTTTATTTTATTCTGAATCTGAAGAAGAAGAGGAACTATACCTCTTATTTATGCCTGGATTCTTCTCTGCTAGCACATATAATTTGTCTAGATTTTTGTATTCTCTTGCTATAACCTTTCTAGTCTCTTCATTTATAACTTTGGATTTTGTCAATGTAAGCACAATTATAATTCCTTTATCATCCATTTGACCTACACTTAGAATATTCTAGTTTAGCCCTTGAACTAATAATGCACCAATTGCTTTTGCATACTTCTGAAGTTTGATTCTTCCTTTTCCCATAGATTTTGTTGGAGCACTATTTTCAAGCATCACCTTACCATCTTTATTTTTCTTGAGAAACTCAAACTTGTCCTTATCTCCATTCATGTTATGAGAGCATCCACAATCTATGTACCATTCTTCTTCATATTCAAATAAGCAAAGAGTAAGACCTTTTTTCTTCTTCTTTTTGCTTATTATGAGAAGTACTAGTGGATCCATCTTTCTCAGGTCTTTTGGTAACAATATTCTTATATGATTTCTTGTTATGTTCTATGTGGAGGTCCATTGAATTTTTCTTGCATTCTTTTGCTAATGGCCAAAATTGTTACGAACATAACATCTTATATGACCAAAAAATGGAGCTGACAAATAATTATATGTATGTTTCATATTCCTTATATTGCAATCAATAGCTTTGTGAATGAATATGTTGTAAGCAAAACAATATCCCTTAAAGAAACCTAAGTACCTAGGAGCTGATGACCTTCCTATGAAGTGGCTATTTTCTTGAGATTGAAACAATCTGCTTCTACAATTGGCTACAACATGTCCATAATTATGACATATAAAGCATTCAACATTATTGATAAGAGAAGAGAATCGATTAATGTTTCTATTATTGGGATCAAATGATTTCTTTTGAAAATTCATCTTCCTTGGATGTTGATCTGGTTGAATTCTTATCTGTTTAACATGAATTTCAGATTTCATATGTTGATCCTTCAAAATCCTTGTACAATCCTATGAACTAGATTCTCCTTTTATAATTTCATGAAAACCAAGACTAGATTTAATGGAAGGAGGCCTTTGAATACTAAGAATGTTATCCAAAATATTAGTACTATCTTGAAATCTCGAGTGTTTATCCTTTTCTTCTAATTTACCTTTTAGAATGTTTATCTCGACCTCAATTATTTGGTATTGTTCTTCATTTTCTTGATATTGCTTCCTCATTCCTTCTTCAACCTTACTTCCTTCTTCCAATTTCTCCTTTAATTTGATAATCTCTTCCTTCAACCCATTCTCTTGTTCTTCAAATACTTGAAGTAAATCTTCATTTCGTTTGTTTGAATTTTCAAGATCTATTCTTAGAGACATGACCTCAACTTTAGGTCCTTCACATTATTGTTTAGATTCTACTACAACACTTATCGATTTAACATGATCCATGTTATCATATGCCTGCAACTTATCCTTAAGATTCTTAATCATTTTAAAAGAAAAATCAAGTTTTCTTCTAAGATTAAGAACTTCCTATAACATGTCTTCTTCTGAACCAATAACTCCATCTAACATAACATACTCATCTTTTGATGCATACTTGTTTTCTTTAGAAATATGTTTACCTGTTAGTTCTCCTTATGAACAATATTTCTTTATTTTTCCTTCACATATTTCCTGTATATTATCCCATACTTCCTTTGTAGTTTCATAGTACATAACCTTTCCTAATGATGAATAAGGTATGTTACCAAAGATTTAATTTAATGCTACATTATTCTTTTGTAATTCTTCACTTGATGGAGGAGTTTTAGTGCAACCATTACATACTAAATTCCAAACCTAAGATCCTAGGTTCATTAACTTAGACTTCATCTCTTCTTTCCATTCCTAATAGTTATCATCACTTAGCATAAACATACCTTTATTGCCCATTGTCTTTGACTTGCCTTATTCTTCTGCTGTAGATTTTTCTTGACCCATAAATGTAGATATTTCCATAGCATCAGATGCGTCACTATCATTGTTTTCCTGAATTGACTTCTTCCTTTGAGCTACCTTCTTCTTTCTCTTCTTTCCCATTGTCCTTGATCGACTTCAAGCAATTAAGCTTATGCTAGAGTGACTTTCTTTGATTCTAATTGTTTGGAAAAATATTGAGAGGGGGAGGGGCAGGGGAGGGGATGAATCATGTTTTTAAATGCAATTCAACTTTATAATTTCTTATTCTGATTTATGTACACCACTGTCATTTAGGGAAAAAATGCATGTACGCGACTTCAAAAAGACAAACAACGTATATCCAGTTAACTATCTTTTCATATATTTCATCATATATACATATTTAACCAGTGTATCATTAATTCATTATTTATGAATTAAACAGTAACCATGAGTAGCAAATAACAGATAGATCATCAAGGCACCTAAACACCAAGATTTTAGGTGGAAACCCAATGTGGGAGAAAACCACCATTGCTACTGTCTCTATCTTCTTTCTTATGATATAAATAAAAGTATTTATTTTTACTCATGCAAACACTTGTCAGTATGTAGGCATCAACCTGCAAAAGGCTAAAATCTTCTCTCATTCTCCAACACCCACTGGAAGGGAGCTACAACCCCCTGAACTCGTTTACCCACTCCTATTGGAAGGGAGCTCCTACCCCCTTTTTGAAGGCTGCAACCCTCAGCTCCTTGTGGATCAATTTTTAGAATGTTTCAAACTGGATCCACCTATTAAAGAATCATCACACAACCTATATGCCACCTTTCATAAAATATTCAAACTGAACCCAGTTCCATCATTAAGCCTAATACCAAGTAATAATTCTAAAACCAAACACTGAATCAAATCATCCAATCATAGAACCAATTGAATCAAACCAATCACTGAATCTCAACCAACTATTGCAACCAAATCATAACTAGATCATACCAATGCACAATCAGTCATCAATATAACAAGCCATACATTGTTAGTTGTAACACCCCCTCCTCCTAGGTCCACACAAGAAACCAACTAGCTAGGAAAACATGTGATGAGGGGGGTTACTATAAGAGATTCAATCTCCTTAGTGACCTTAAGGAAATGGAGTCGACGGAACTCATCAAACAAACCCATCCACATTAGAAATTACACCCCAGGAGACATTTCACACTCATACATCTTGTCCCTCAGTCCCACTGATGTTTTAAGCCTCTTAACCCAAATTTGTTCCCATGCTATAGGCAAGACAATGACCAATAACTCAAAGTATCTCTCATAGGCCTCTGTGCCGACGAATTTGGGCTTTTATCAACAGATCTGTGCCAACGACCCTAAGATTTGAGAAACTTTTCTAGCCCAGAGTCTCGACCTCTACCCAGAACTTGCTACAACCTTCAAAATCCATCAAAGACATGATAACAATGATGACAAATCAAAATCAACCTCAGGACTAGGCCTGAGCATCCCCAACCAGGACTACATTCTGTCAAACACTTGGCATCAATGCAACCTACAGGTCTAGGATACAAGACATAGCATAAATTATTGAAAGAACTTATGAAACATAACTAGAAGGATCACCTCCTTCTCCATTGAACTATTATATCATCAATTAGGTCTTGCATCCATCCATTAAACAATTACAAGTAAATACACGAAATAACCATGACATGAACAAGTCCTTTAACCATGCTTATACATAGCATAAAACCATATAGATATTAGAGATATGACAACCGTTAAATACACATATAAATTAGTGCAAAAGTAAGAGAACTCAGCTTTTATTAATCATAGGAAAGTACGACCAGGTTTGGGACTTCAACATACCACTCGATCATAGACATGGCTGAACCAAATCTCCCTTTCAGCTAATCACCCCAGTACCATATTCCAAGCACGAATGTGGGATCTCATAGAACAACCAATTCGAGAATAACCAAGGGAATCCAGAGATTAAACCACCTCCACCCTCACCAAACCATGATCACACCAAAACCGTTGCTTTGATCACAACTAAACTGAACTTGGAATTCCATCCAGAACCCATCACTATCCTTGAGGAATTTTGTGTCTCCTTGTCTCTCAGGCTTTACTGCAATCCAATCCTGGATCACTAGGCCCTAAAACGAGACCAGTATCTCAAGCTTTACCACAATCTAAACCTGGATCACTAGGCCCCAAATCGAGACTTCTCCCTAAGGATTTATATTGTATCCCCCCAAAACTGGTTAAGGGATTCCTAAGCCTTTGGGAATGAACCTTGAGACCACCTCTGCCCTAGATTCCAAAATCCATCTGGAAAGCCAAAGCTCAAAACTGAAATAAACATCCCAACATACCATGGCATCCAAAAAAGGAAAGTTTAGGATGAAAACCACTTTTGTAACCCGACAAAACTATGCCACTGACATCAAGAGAACTATACACCAACATGCAAAGCCATGCATGTCCAAATCAAATAGGAAATCACATGTGTAAAAGGTTACCTGCAAGTATTCATGTTGAAGCTGCTTGATCCTACTTTCCTTTCCTTGATCCTTGCTTTCTTTCGTTTCGCTTTTCTTTCTTTTCCTTCCTTGCTCCAGAGCTAGAGTGCTCCAAGAAAACTCTAAGTGACCAAGAGTAGGAGAGAGAGAGAGAGAATAATGAGAGAGCTCCAAACTTGAACTCACTAAGGGCTTAACACTAACTAAGAAACTTTCCAATTAATCCTCAAAAGCCTTTTTATTAATGAGGCCTCTAATTTATTCATTTTCCATTATTTTCCTTCATTTCCCTCCTCGCATGCAACCTGTGACCTTTTACCTTCATTTTCTCGTATTTTCCTTTATTTTCATAAATAAATGTGCCAAAAATATCTTTTTCCTTTTACTACCTTTTCCTTTGCCTTTGCCAATTTTCTTAGCCAAAAACACACATATAATGATTCCCACTAGGATATCTTTTCCCAACATTAAACTTGGAATACGTGTCCATTATCCGTGGTCTTATTTTTTCCTTTATTTACATTATTACGTGGAATTTTCACTAGGGCTGTTACAGAACCCTCCCCCTTGGGGGAGACCTTCCTCAGTGTTAAACCATACCAAGACCTCAACAAGACCACTGAAAAGCGAACATACTGCTCATGGAGCTTTATAACTTAGCTCATTGCAGTATTTAAAATGAATGACCTGCTCAAAAGTAAAACATCATGAAAACATGACCATATAACAACTATACCACATACTGGAGCTTTATAACACAACTCATTATGGTATTTACAATGGCCAGATATACACATTTGCACATTTTCTAAACTAACAAATAAAAGGATAACATGCCCGTATCAACCAATAAGGGAGTCCAGAGGCTCACACCTCCACTCTCAAAGTAGTCCAGGATTCACCTCCTTCCTGGGAAGTCTAAAATCCACTGCCATAGTCAAAGATGCATCCAATGTCCAACACTACAATCCTGCGCCACTTGTCCTCTCAGCGAATAATTACTGGCTCATTGTTCCAAGGCACACTCCCAATGTGCATCTGATTCCATCTGGCAATGATAGTGACCAAAACCAATATATCCGTGACCTTCCCTTCTCTGCTACACAATCCCTCAAGAAATCTGGTCCCCCCCTTCCAAACAGTCACTCACCTTCCAAGTTCTCTAGCATCCCCTATCTCGGGTGATCCATCCCTTGGAAAGGATTCCCCGCATCGGAAGATACAAAACCAAGGAATATACCTGCCTCAAAACCATCATATCGGTCATAGCATGCTCATGGCAATCAATGGACACTGTTGGGTACTAGTGTCCCACAATGGCCCTGCCCCTGAAGTGCTTTACCAATATACTGTTACATGTTCCAATTTCTTTTATTGATGCTGCCAATTCTTGTAGTTGATTTCACCCACTCAATTGGGCATGTTCATGCATTCCTGTTCCAAGCACATAATTTCCATTAGATTCAAACAAATTGAATAAACTCAAGTCATACCTCATTGGTAGTTCGTCAATAAGGTACACTTGCAATCTTGTTCGCTTCCTATCATAACAAGTCAAACTAGCATCTTGGCCAAATCATCATGTATAAATATATCACATCAGGTTAGTTCAAACACAACCATCATAGATCAAAATCATAAATCACACGTAACCATCATAAACTAGAATCATAGATCACATATAATCATCATACCATAGTCATAAATCACATGCATAATAAAACTGGAATAAAATGCTAATACTTATCCTTTCATAAATCCTTATCTTTACCATTGTCTTTATTCCGTACGCACTACAGATAGTTGCCACACCAGACAAACATCCAATGCCTTCTCCTCAACCATGTGCACATAAACATAGTGTGGATCACACATATACAACTACACACGTCATACGACACGATGAAATACATGTATCTACACCAGTACCATATGTACCACAAGTACACAGTACCACCTGTACACTGCAACCACCTGTACAATGTGTGAAAACCATCAGATGTACACGAAAACACCTACAAAACGTGTACAAAATGCCACATGTACAATGCACCACTGTACAACATGTACACAATACCCCACACACAACATGTATGCGGCGCCATATGTACACAGCGCCACATGCACGACATGTACACAACACCACCTGCACACAACACCGCTTGTACAACATGTACACAACACCACATGCACACAACACCACTTGTAAAATCATACACACAACATCATATGTACATAGTGCCACATGTACAACATGCACGCAACACCACCTGTACATAGCACTGCATATCCAACATGTACATATCATCATTTGTACACAACACTGCATATCCAACATGCACAACACCATATGCGATACTTGCACAACGCTATCTATACCATCTAGTACATAACATTGCATAAACAACATGCACACACACTATATATACACAACACCACATGTGCACACATCATCTATGCAACATGTACAACATATACAACATGTGCACAACAATAGTACCACACATCCAAAACCACACTATCTTTACCAAGCAACCTTGCTTCCAGTGTCTTATCCATGCTTGTCCCAGCGTGTCACAGACCACACTGCTTTCTTTTCGTTGTTGTATCCCTCGGTATAACTTATTCATAACATAGACATAATACAATCACATAATATCAACTCATAACCAAATGATACTGACCTTGTATATTTGTCATGACTACTCTTCCCACTTGATTCCTCATAGCCAAGAACCTCTTCCTGCCATTCGCCTGCATAAGCAATCATTACTCCACAAGGACGATTTCTAATGACCTTGTAAAACAATGACATAGATACATACATATATACATATATAATCATTAGCATAAAACAATCATCATTATGTCATGCAACAACATACATATATACATGTATAGATATATAAACATCAACATAATCATGATCATAACATTATTACCAGATAACATAAGGTCTAGGTTAAGAGAAATTCCTTTATTTATGCACAACATTGAGAACCATCATTCCCAACTTAATCAAAACATCTGACACCTTAGGTCCATTTACTTTAACTTTTCTAGTTACCTTTCCCATGTTTTTACTGCCACCATTTGTTTACCTCCATGGACCCAACCAGTGCAACCGAATGTCATAATATTACCTTCCGTTGCACTTACTCATGCACCGAGCTTCATCTGAGTCTTACATCACCTTTCGGGTACGGCAACAATTTCCCCGATCTCCATCAACTCTTCCTCTTCCCAAAACCAATTCACAAGACTCAAAACATAAAAGGCAAGCCAAGAAACAAACAAGAAGAAGACCATGAAAACCAATAACATTATGACACCAAACAAAGTGGAATGGCTATGCACTGGACACACACAAAATCGAAAATCAAGCACAACAATTGCAAAATACAAAAAGCACTAGGCTAACAACAAACAACATGACTCAATCCCATGGTTCCCAAGGAAATCTCAACCTAAGCCTTCTTCAAGATTCATGACAATCTCTCTTGCCATACAACTCCCTACATCACAATGTCATAGACACATAACTACTAGTGCATAAGTAAACATAGCAATATACCAGTTACCTTATCTTGTTGTGCCACACACATTGCTTGCAACTAAACACATCCATGCCATCTCTTAAGGGACTCCAATCCCCTTGACAAATCCACCTGTAACTAGAGACTAGCTAATATACCTGCCAAGTACATGTTCATGAATCTAGCACATGTCCACATAATCTCAAACAAAATCAAGGTTAAGAAGACTTATTGTATGTAAAGCACTCATTCGTTTGGAATTAGGGTTTCCAAACATTGCCAAAGGAATTCTTGTCCAATTCCTTCCTTTTAGCTTTTTACTTGGTTGTAATCGAGGCTTATTATGTATTGTCACATCACCCAATTGTTAGTTTAAAACACATCAAGTGTTACCTTGTCATGCTAGTACCTAGCATGTTACCCTGCAATTGCTCACACATGTTAACCACATGTTCCAAATATCAAGACAATCATATCTATCAATTTGAAATCAACCTTTACAACCAATCATTTCATAATCCATAGTGAACTCATAGTATTTAGACACAATGCTACAACTATCACCTACTATACTCAAGTGAATATCAACTGTCTCAACACATATGCACAAGTACAACCATCTTAAAACAAGATCATTTGAACACATACTCATATTATGCAATTCATCAAACATTCAACCAACTTGTAACATACCATGTTAAATAAATTAACTAGACAACATAATCAAACAATCAAGCACCAAATATTCAACATAATCAAACTCGTACGTTATTGTATCTCATGGGAGGCTATCTTGTCTGCACAATCAATATAGTTAGCATGATATAACTTCTCAACACATCAACTTAAACATAAATAAGATCATGATATCCAAATAGACACTAGCTAGCATATTCACATCCTAACTCATAAACAATTATCATTTATGCATAGCAATCACATATGTATGGTCAGTCTAGATTAGTATGACACAAAATAAAAAATATGTCGGCTCATACCTGAATATCGCAACCATAACCATCTTCATAGGCCAAGCCATGTTAACACAATACATATAACATCAAGATATTCAATGCAATGAACATAACCATCACACATATGGCCAATGCAAATTACAAAATAAAGATCTCAATGAGATGACCCTAATCATTAAGTTAATAGCATATAAAAACAATAAGCTATATATCATGCTCATCAAAAACATATAACCTAATCATTAGGTAAAAAAACAATAACAATGCATACAACTACAAGTTACTATCATTATTGACTATCCGACACATGTGCATATAACTACACCAATCAATTGACATCTATCATGAATGTAACCATAACATCAGAAGACTTGTACATAAACCTAATGCATATAGTAATTCTTAACTTACGTACCTGCATGTCAAACATACAATACCTGTATGACGATCTACTCTTACCCCAAAGTCCAATGCTGCAACCTTATTATGATGATCTGCATCTCCTACTATATCTCAATCAACACATTAGCACTATAACATACCAATATCATCTTGATAACCTAAACTACATACCATGACTTTACAAGGCAAGTTTGACTTACTATTCAGGCATAACTACAACCAAGACCATACATGCATGACAACTACATATAGACATATAACACATAAGTACAAAAGCATATACGCATCCTTCTAACTAAAGTCCAGTCATCAATGCATGACCATATCAAATTCACAAACCATGACCTCATGCATGACAACAACCATTAATCCATTGTACACATTGCCACATGCAACTATCAACATGCATAAGCAATTCCTAATCAACTACACATACGTATGAACATATGTAGTCGAGCATCAACGATAAATTCTTGAAACCAAGCTACAAGACTGATACAAGTAATCAAACATACAAGAATGAAGCCCAACATACAAGGATGTAATCAAGCTGCATATAATTAGGTAACCCTCCATATACTTCTAATGATGCATTCCACAAAATCAACATCAAGCTCCTCATGATAACCTTACTACAATCATGATCCACATGATGCAATGCAACAAGCACATGGAATGCAAGTGTAAGAGACACACATGCAACTGACATGCATGCATGACCAACACACCCTGCCCATCCAATCCGAAGGGTTAACCATGCTCTGTTACCACTCTGTGGTATTAGATATGACCCAAAGAGAGTGCAACCATGCTCTGGTATCACTTTGTGGTATCAAATATGACCCAAAGAATGCGCAACCCACTCTAATACCACTCTGTGGTATCAGATATGACCCAAAGAGAGTGCAACCCACTCTGATACCACTATGTGGTATTAGATATGACTCAAAGAGAGCACAACCCTCTCTAATAACACTTTGTAACACCCCCTCCTCCCAGATCCACCCAAGAAACCAACCAGCCGAGAAAACATGTGATGAGAGGGGTTACTATAAGGGATTCAATCTCCTTGGTGACCTTAGGGAAATGGAATCGATGGAACTCATCAAACAAATGCATCCACATTAGCAACTACACCCGTAGGAGACATGTCACCCACTCAAACATCCTATCCTTGGCTCCCATTAATGTTTTAAGCCTCTTAACCCAAACTCACTCCCATGATATAGGCAAGATAATGACCAAAAACTCAAAGTTGCTCTCATAGGCCTTTATGCTAGCAACTGTGGAATTTTCTCAGCAGACCTGTGCCATCAACCCCGAGATTTGAGCCACTTTTCTGGCCACAAATCCCGACCTCTGCCCAGAACTTTCTACAACCTTTAGAATCCATCAAAGACATGATAACAATGCCGATAAATCAAAATCAACCTCAGGACTAGGCATGAGCATTCCCAACCGGAACTAACATTCTGTCAAATATTTGGCATCAATGCAACCCACTGGTCTAGGAGACAAGACAAAGAATAAATGATTGAAAGAACTTATGAAACATAACTAAAAGGATCACCTCCTTCTCCATTGAACTATTGTATCATCAATTAGGTATTGCATCCATCCATTCAACAATTCCAAGTAAATACATAAAATAACCATGACATGAACTAGTTATTTAACCATGCTTATAACCATCTATATATCAGAGATATGACAACTGTTAAATCCAAATATAAATCAGTCAAAAGTAAGAGAACTTAGATTTTATTAATCATAGGCAAATACAACTAGGTTCGGGACTTCCATGTACCACCTAACCATAAACATGGTTGAACCAAATATCTCTTTAAGTTAGTCACCGCCGTGCCATATTCCAAGCATGAATGTGGGATCTCATAGAATAGCCCATCCAAGAACAACCAAGGGAATCCAGAGATTAAACCACCTCCACCCTCACCAAACTGGGATCACAACAAAAATGGTGCTCCGATCACAACTGTATCGAACTTGCAATGCCATCTGGAATCCATCACTATCCTTGAGGAATTTTCCACCTCCTTGTCTCTGATGCTTTACTGCAATCCAATCCTAGATCACTGGGGCCTAAACCGAGACCAGTATCTCAGGCTTTACTGCAGTACAAACCTGGATCACTAGGCCCCAAATCGAGACTTCTCCCTAAGGCTTTATAGTGTATCTCGCCAAAACTAGTTAAGGGATTCCTAAGCCTTTGGGAATGAACCTTGAGACCACCACTGCCCCAGATTCCAAAATCCATCCGACAAGCCAAAGCTCAAAACCGAAATAAACATCCCAACATACCATGACATCCAGAAAAAGGAAAGGTTAGGTTGAAAACCACTTTTGTAACCCGACAAAACTATGCCACTGACATCAAGAGAACCATACACCAACATGCAAATCCATGCATGTCCAAACCAACAAGGAAATCACACATGCAAAAGGTTACCTGCAAGTATTCCTACTGAAGCTGCTTGATCCTTCTTTCCTTTCCTTGATCATTTCTTTCGTTCCTTTCCCTTTGCTTGCATTTCCTTCCTTGCTCCAAAGCTAGAGTGCTCCAAGAAAACTCTAAGTGACCAAAAGTGTGTGTGAGAGAGAGAAAGAGAGAATAATGAAAGAGATCCAAACTTTAACTAACCAAGAGCTTAACACTGACTAAGAAACTTGCCAACTGATACTCAGTTGCCTTTTTATTAATGAGGCCTCTAAATTCTTCATTTTCCATTATTTTCCTTCATTTCCCTCCTCACATGAAACTTGTGACCTTTTACCTTCCTTTTCTCCTATTTTCCTTTTTTTCATAAATAAATTGTGCCAAAAATTCCTTTTGCATGCTAATTCCTTTACCTTTTCCTTTGCCAATTTCCTTAGCCAAAAATGCACATTCAACAATGCCCAATAGGATATCTTTTCCCAACATTTAGCTTGGAATACATGTCCCTTACCCATGGCCTTATTTTTGCCTTTAGTTTCTTTATTACATGGAATTTTCACCAAGGTTGTTACATTAGTCATCATAGAAACCAATTGCTGTCACTACAAACCTTGATCAAACATACATTAGAATGTATGCACTATTGTTCTAAAGCACACTCACGTATATACGTGCTTCCTCTGTATAACACCTGCATACAAATTTCAAATAATTGACAACTAAATCTGAATCACCGCACTACTGAAATAACTACTGAATCATACTAAATCAATTGTAGGTCACTGAGCCAATTACAAAACAAAACACTGTAGCATCATCACTAATCAAAATTACATTCCATAACCAACTTAACACAATCAATATTGTCAGACACAAATTATCATGATAGAGACGTCATCGACAAATAACAACGAACAAAACAAAATTGATCAATGTCATCAACAAGCCATACTGCAAAACCCTAGTATATATACATGAATTCCACAAAGCACGTCGGTGTATGTACGCACTTTCCATACACAACACGTTCATATAGATCTGAACATACTGAAAACACTTCGCAGAATATATACACGACTACCCAGAAGAAGATTCGCATATGTACATGATTAACCTGAGAAAAACCTACATACAGATCTAAAAAATTTCACTGTAAACATAAGCTTCACACTCTGGAACCTTCACTTTCAACACTACAGAATTTTGAATAATTAATTTAGATCATAACATCATTATAACCACAGATCTATCATTGTTAGCGACTTAGACATTTTCAACATGAAAATCAATCAAGCATATATGTTATCACATCTTCATATCTTTCAGATCTAAGTCTTCTCCTTACTTCCTGGTGCACTCCTGTTTGTATCAGATCACACATGAATAACTCATTACATACACACTTAACACTTTGATCTCCATCTCGTTATATAACTTTATCCTTAGCTAATACTTTAGGCCAATCCTTTAGTAATGCCATTGGTATTATTTGACATGATCAAATAGCCATTGTCGCACTCAATACTATGGGCCAATACTATGGTAAAGACCCCTAGTATCCATATTACCATGCTGCATATTATGTAAATGAATTTTATTCTCAATACTTGCATATGTATGCAACCCTTCTGCATAGGATCCGCATATATTTTCCCAAACTTCATATTTAATATTCATTTGGCTATGAAATGTTATTTCTCTGTTCATATCTCCTGCAACATCTGTACCAGTTTGCATACTCATAATGTTGACATCGTTATCAAGTAGGTTTCCATTAAGGACAACACATTAGCCATAATTCCAAGTAAAACCGCCAATGGACCACTCAAATAAAGAACCAACCCTCCATGCCAACTCTTCACCTGCATCCATCCATAAATAGACTCGTGAATTGCCCCTCTAAGCCATTAATTCATAGTCCATTCAAGTGGAGGCAGGAACAACTCCTAGTTACCATCACTTCAAACATTAATTAGACTACCACCCCCATCGGGGAGAAATAATTAATAATATTTGCATTAGATGATTGTCTAAAATATTTGCTAATATTAAATATTGTTAGTATTTGTGAGAATTGTTTCTAGATTTGTGCTTGGATCCATTCTATTTTGCTATGAGTTAGTGTGCATCCAAAAGCATGAGCACATGCACAAACTTGTCATTAATAAGACTTGAACCTTCTATATTAGTTTCTTGCTTTTACCAATGAGTTCAATCCACTCTTGATATTGTTTCTATCTATTAATACCTCTATATCTAAACTATTTAGTATCTCACATTGGTTGAGAGAGTTGGTATATGGTAACATGCAAATCCTAATACACCATGACATATACTCCATATTGGAAATAGTCACAAGGGAGTGGTTCTTCCTACTAATATAATGATAGATTGGTTGCAAGTTGAGATATGAATATATTGTGATCCTTATACTAATGGGGGCATCCATAAGGGAGTGGTGCTCCCTACCAACATAATGGTTGATTGGTTGTGAGATGAATATTATTTATTGCTTTCCCTTCCTCTCTTAGTGGCTTGGATACCCTTAATAAGGGAATCCACAAGAGAGGGTTGCTTAATATCCCACAATAATACGATTAAGAAAATTGGTAGCATCCTCAAGGAGGTGTGGCATGCTACTATCATAATGGTTGATAGAATGCTAACATAATGGTTGATGTCCATCTAAAATACTTACTATCCCACATTAGTTGAGAAAATTGGGGGCAAACATAATAGAGCAATGCCTACTATCTAACATTGGCATGCTTGAGAGCATTGGGGGTGATCGGAATCTGGATTAGGGGCAAAAATTTGCTCAAAACTCAAAGTGCTTGGAATCAATCAAAACCTGAACGACAACGTCTGTCTTGGTGATTGACCCAGGTGGCTCCAGAGACACACACAGGACAAAGAGGGCTCAGGAAAGCTGAAAAATAAAAATGTTTAGATTATGCTTGAACTAGGACTAGAGCGTAGATCTCGTCGTCCTGATTACGGCGGTGTGAACGGTTCATCAATCCGAGTCCGGATGAGGAAGTTAAAAGCAGTCAAAGTTGGGTTGATGTTTTGTTGATTGGGCAGGCTTAAGGAGGCCACAATTTAGACAAAACCCGACCACCGGATTCTAGCCAACTTCAGCTATATTCCAGGCGAAATTGTGACCTAGTTAAAAAGACTCATACGGCTTAAAAACCGAATTTCAAAAATGGCCCATTGTTGTTATTAAAACAAAAAAAATATAAAAAAGGGTGGCAGGCCACCAACCCCGCCACCCCTTATTCGCACCATTCAACATAGTTACGAAGGGGCAGGCCATGAGCCCTAGCCCCTCCCCCGCCCACAGAACAATTTAAACAAATGGGGATGGGCAGCCATGGCCCTGCCACCCCACAACTGTCCCTCTCATCAAATGAAATGAATACATATCGGGTGGGACGGCCCTTGGGGCATAGACCCAGCCACAGCACATCCATCGAAGTTAATGCACGGAGCAGTGAAGGTATGGTGGGCAGGCCACCCAAGGCGGGCCCGACCCAACCATTAATGTTTTTAAAACAAAATTTTGTTTGTAAAGTTATAAAAAAGATTTTGTTACCTAAAAAGGAGGAGATGGGGTTTGACCACCCGACCTCCTCCCTATTAACGTGGAGCCTTAACCAACTTCGCCAATGGAATACTTGGGAAAATCTGCCAGCCAAGTTTTACTTAAACACAGTTTGTCAGTGCACCCAGGGGGAGGCAAACAGTACACGTTGTTCAAGGCAAATTTTTGCAGGAGGGTCGAATTTTCACTTTGCCAAATTTTGACAAATTTTATATGGTTTCAGCACTTCTCGATGCCACGAATGCAATGGTGTTGTCCATTTCTCCATAAGGGTTCTGCATTTTTCGGCCATTTTTCAGTAGGCAGGTGGAACCATGACTGCTGCAGAAACAGGGAGCGGAACCATGATCCTTGAAATTTTCCCGAAGAGGTAATTTTTCTCCATGTCGGAATATAGTCAAGTTTATAGTTGGTTTTCATGGTTTTCCATAGGGATCACAATGGCAAGGTAAGATTTGCCTTTGGAGTTTCATATTTTCAGTACACCTATGGAGCAAGATCTTTGAGGAATCTAGGGGGAATCGAAAAGATTCTTGAGCCCCAGATTCTCAATTTCTCAGAATTCAAAAATTGGACAGTCGATTTTTCACTATTCGACGTTACAAATATGATGGTGTGTTCAAATTTCTCATTTTCTCATTCTATTCTTCAGCCACTTTCCTAAGTGGAATGCAGGTGTCAGCGTTCATGTGCAAGCAACGATTTCCATGTGATTGATGCCGTGAGATTGATGGCACGAACAACTTCTGTTTCTTCAGATGGCCCTTGGTTGTGAGGTATATGCAATGTGTACATGTACTTATTTTGCCATGCATTGTGCTGTACAAATCCCTGTTTGATGCTTGATGTGGGATCTTGTTTCTTACTCGTTTTCATGATTCCTACTTGATGTAATGTGGAATCATCTATGTGATGTACTTGTTGTCATGATTTGTCATGTTATGTTTTGAGATCCCTTTGTTGTATGTTGATGGGATACTCATGTTGTCATCATGCATGTTTGCATTGAGATACCTTTTATGCCATATTGGCGGGATGATCATCATGCATGATTTTATGTCATACTGAGAGGTGTCCTTTTGACTGAGAGTTCCTGTAGCGGAACATCTCTTGGAGCCACTCCTGTGTGAGGGAATTTTCTTATATGATAGCGACATCACCTGTTATGTACATCATCACTATTGACAACACTTAATTCAACGACCTACACCATTTTGACACCGGGGCCTAGAGACATAGTCCGTCCTGGACGAACTCCGTTATCAACAACTTATGTTTTTATGTTGCTGATGATTGACATGTTCCTCTTCTTTTCAACATGGAAATGTATTCATCAATGTTCTTTTAAAAATGCAATTTAACACACACAAAAGGAAAAGGTCTTGGAAGGGTCCTTCGTCACACCTAAACTTGGATCAAGTGGTATCAGAGTGGTCTTTACATTGATGTGAATTGTAGCATGAACAATGGAACGTGTAGCGATAGAGGATGAAAAAGCGATGTACGAGACCATGCTCAAAATTTCAAAAGGGTAGAGATAATGTATGAAACTCTACAGAAAGAGATAGAGGAAAAGGAGTGATTACAACTTTAGTTGCAATCCACGGAAGGGGCCCTGGAAGAACTGAAGCACAACAAACATAATCTTCAAATAGAGAACGTTGAGTTGAAGATGTGTCTACAAGAAGAGAAAGAGGAGAAACATAGTTTGCTACGACAACTACAAGCAAAGGACGAGGCCTTGGAAAAGCTGTAGCATGACCCATGTGAGGTAAAAAGTAGCTCTCCAAATTCATGTATATTTCCTGATGATGATTTCACTGTTTTTGAAAATCACACCACAAGAATTGGCTCGAAACTATTGAAGAAAATGGGGTATGAAGGAAAAGGCTTGGGCGTTAATGGCCAAGGCCTTGTCAACCCCATCAAAGTGGAGGAATTACCTCATCAGATAAGACTTGGGTATGTTAGAATGGAAGTTGGGGAATGCATCGAGACAACTAGCGAACCAACAACAATAGAGGATGAGAAGCCCTCATCAGTTCTTTCCAAATCGATAGAGGAGGTAAAAGATGTTGATTTCCTTTCGGTTTCATCTTCACATAGTATGATTTATGTTGAAGATTTGGAGATCCCAATTACAGGGACAAACATGAGGCTCCTTACCAGGATGAGGCACGAGAAAGAAGAAAAACTTGGTATTAATAACCAATGCATAACTCAACCATTGGAGGTTGTGCAGAGACCTCAATTTGAAGGCATGGGATACACCAATGGAGAATGCTCAAACGTGTCATATGCTTCCGAGACATCGTCGAAATCGTCGAGGAAAGAGAATGATGGGAACACATCCCCATCATCCCATGGAAGTTTCCATTGTAGGGAAAGGGCTTAGGCAAGCTCTCATTGCCATACTTGCACCAAAGACAAAAAGGAAAGGTATAGCCACTCTCGACATTCAAATGTTCATTTCGATTATGATCATGTTGTTAATGATGAACATGAAACATGGCATCGAAAAACATGTACCTTTTGTGGATTGCATAACCATACATTTTCTAAGTGTTGGAAAAGAATGGCGGCACACAAAAGGATGAGGTGTGAAAGACCCTCTCAATAGCATGAAAAGAAACAGGTTAAGCAGATATGGAGGAAGAAAACCTATTGCAGTCATTGCGATAGAAGTGGCCATCAAAGAGCCACTTGTTGGAGGCTCCATCCAAAGCAGTGCCTTAAAGATAAAGTAACGATGTGTGAACCAAGTGAAGCAGTTGTTTGACAAGAAAAGCCGCCACAAGGAGGTGACCTATTCACCTTGATAAGTGAAAAATGGTTTCTAGACATGTTGTCGTTTCATGGTCATGCTTTTGTGAATCATTGTTGTATTTTAAAATGTAAAAGTGATGATGTGTTTTCCATCACTTGTTCAGCAACAATGATGTCTAGTCTTACTTTGAGTTGCATTTTACACTCTGAAAGTGATGTTGTGTTTCCATCACTTGTCAAAACAAATAGTGTTTGGCCTTCTTATTGTAAATCATGTGTTGCAGTGATGATGTGTTTTCCATCACTTGTTGAAGCAACAATGATATGTTGGCCTTGTTTTCATAGTTGGGGTATTGCGTCCATCTTGTTGTAAACTCAACCACCGAGTATGTGTTATAAACTCGTGGCAAGTGCGGGACGCTTGGGTTGTTAGTGGGTCAGTTAAGACAAGCATGTAATTTGCAAAACAGTGTACTGCAAGTTGCAGAGGTTGTAGGTGTCGGCTCATCGCTTAAGGCTCCGAAGAACAAAGGTGAAGGAGATGGAAGTGAGACCTTTCAGGACGCTTGTGATGCAGACAAGGTACAGAGAAGTTGCAGATTATTTTTCATGCTTTTGGAGGACCAAAAGCTCCTCAGTGGAGAGGATTGATCCAGGTGGCTCTAGAGACACACACAAGACAAAGAGGACTCAGGGAAGCTCAAAAATCAAAATGTTTGTATTATGCTCAACCCAGAACTAGAGCATAGATCTCATCACCTTGATCACGGCGGTGCAAACGGTTCGTCAATCCGAGTCCAGATGAGGAAGTTAGAAGCAGTCAAAGTTGGGTTGACTTTTTGTTGATTAGGCAGGCTTAAGGAGGCCACAATTTGGACAAAACCCGACCACCGGATTCTGGCCAACTCCAGCTAGATTCCAGGTGAAATTGTGGCCTAGTTAAAAAGACTCCTACGACTTAAAAACCAATTTTCAAAATGGCTCATTGTTGTTATTAAAACAAAAAAATTTATATATAAAAAAAGGGTGGCAGGCCACCAACCCTGCCACCCCTTATTCGCACCATTCAACATAGTTACGGAGGGGTGGGCCATGACCCCTGGCCCCTCCCCTTCCCACGAAACAACTTAAACAAAGGGGGGTGCGTGGATATGACCCCGCCACCCCACAACCGTCCCTCTCATCAAATGGAATTAATACATATTGGGTGGGCCGACCCTTGGGGCACGAACCCAGCCCCAACACATCCATTGAAGTTAATGCATGGAGCAGCGAAGGTACAGTAGGCGAGCCGCCCAAGGCAGGCCCGACCACACCATTAACGTTTTTAAAACAAAATTTTGTTTGTAAAGTTATAAAAAAAGATTTTGTTACGTAAAAAGGAGGAGGCCGGGTTTGACCACCCGACCTCCTCCATATTAACTAGGAGCCTTAACCAACTCTACCAATGGAAAAATTGGGAAAATCTGTTGGCCAAGTTTTACTTAAACGCAGTTTGTCAATGCGCCCAAGGGGAGGAAGACAGTACATGCCGTTCGAGGCAGAATTTTGCAGGAGGGCTAAATTTTCACTTTGCCAGATTTTGACAAATTTTATATGGTTTCAACACTTCTTGACGCCACGAACGCAATGGCGTTGTTTGTTTCTTCATCAAAGTTCTGCATTTTTCGTCCATTTTTCAGTATGCAGGTGGAACCATGACTGCCGCAGAAACATGGAGTGGGACCATGATCCTTGAAATTTTCCCAAGGAGGTAATTTTTCTCCATGTCGGAATATAGTCAAGTTTATAGTCATTTTTCATGGTTTTCCACAGGGATCGCAATGGCAAGGTCAGATTCACCTTTGGAGTTGCAGATTTCCGGTCCACCTATGGAGCAGAATCTTTGAGGAATATAGGGGGAATCTAAAAGATTCCTTGAGCCCCAAATTCTCAATTTCTCAGAATTCAAAAATTGGACAGTCAATTTTGCACTGTTCGACGTCACAAATATGATGGTGTGTTCAGATTTATCATTTTCTCATTTTGTTCTTCAACCACTTTTCTAAGTGGAATGCAGGTGTCAACATTCATGTGTGAGCAACCATTTCCATGCAATTGATGCCGTGAGATCGATGGCACGCACAACTTCAATAGTTTGACATCCACTTCTTTAGATGGCCCTTGGTTGTGACGTATATGTAGTGTGTACATGTACTTCTTTTTCCATGCATTGCGCTGTACAGATCCCTGTTTGATGCTTGATGTGGGATCTTGTTTCTTACTCATTTTCATGATTCCTACTTGATGTGACGCGAAATCGTCTATATGATGTACTTGTTGTCATGATTTTTCATGTTATGTTTTCAGATCCATTTGTTGTATGTTGATGGGATACTCATGTTGTCATCATGCATGTTTTCATTGAGATCCTTTTTATGCCATGTTGATAGGATGATCATCATGCATGAGTTTATGTCATACTGAGAGGAGTCCTTTTGACAGAGAGTTCCTGTAGTGGAACATCTCTTGGAGCCACTCCTGCGTGAGGGAATTTTCCTTGTATGATAGCGACATCACCTCTTATGTACATCATCACTATTGACAACACTTAATGTAGTGGCCTACACCATCTTGACACCGGGGCCCGAAGACATAGTCTGTCCTGGACAAACTCCGTTATCAACAACTTATATTTTTATGTTGCTGATGATTGACATGTTCCTCTTCTTTTTAGCATGTAGATGTATTCATTAATGTTCTTTTAAAAATGCAATTTAACACATCATGAAAGTAAAAGGTCTTGGAAGGGTCCTTTGTGACACCCGGACCTGCATCAATGATACAATCCCAACGCAACTTGTTTCACTCAAAATAGAGTTCGTAAGAGAAAGATATCACAATCTAATTGTTTGGAAAAACAAAGGAATTTTGGTACATGCTGAGTAAGACGTTGACTAGGAATCAACACAGCCTAGTTAGCAAGAATAATATTCCAAGGAATATTCCTATATGTGGCTCAATCACATTCTAACAAGTGTCGAAAATTTATTGGTCATCAACATTAGAGGTGGACAAATGAGAGGGTGACACGTGGCAAACCCAAACACCGCCACATGCCCTATCAAAGGTCGGGTAAAATTTTTATGGCAGGCCAGGGAGTCGAACCCGTTACCTTGCCTAAATAAGCACAATGCTCTATTGCCATGCCACACATTGGTTCTTAACTAATATGGAGTGCGAATTTTATTTAAAGACATAGCTGTTGGAGTTTGGGAGTTAACCACAAACATAACCACCGCATATGACCGCAAAAGTCTTAACTGCTAACATTTTATGTTAATCGCACGCTTAGCGCTAACTGCGGGTTTAGAATTAATTAATCTGATATTATTGCTAATTAAGTGGGATTAGGTTGGCAGCGGTTTGGTAGGTCCACTAAATTCGGCAGTTCCTCCATTTTTGGCGAAGTTAACTAGAGTTTTTCCAGATTTAGTGGAAGTTTCCTAGGAAACACTGAAGAAGCCATAACTTTGGCAGCTTTCGACCGGTTTTGGCTTAGAAAGAGTCATTCATAGAGGATTTGGATGCTTTGAACACAATGGAATAGGTTATAGAGGCAGAAAGGAACTTGTGTATGTAATTTTTTTTTTATGTTGAAGTTTAAGAAATCCTAGGGCCACCAAGAGAGGAGGTCAAGCCTAGATCAGCTGAAGTCCAATTGCAGAGCTTGGAAAGTCATTTTTGGAGTTTTGGGGTCTTCTGAATCCAATGGAGCAGGTTGCAAAGCCATTGGAATACTTCAGGTGTATGTAGTCAGAGAATTGACCATTAATCCAAAGAGGGCCTAGCCATTGAAGCGGGTCCAAGGAGATGTAGCCCAGGAGGGGTGAACTCCTTTATCAGCTTCGTGTTATGAGTTGATGTGTTTTACTTCTCTTCATTTTACTTGTTGTATATGTGATTTTAAACAACTAATTAACCTCATGAATTGCTTATAAAATACACTTAACAATTGACACATAATTCCTAACATTTTGGTTAATATGAGACGATCCTAAACACATTTTTAATATTGATGAGGGAGCTTGCATAGCATTAACAAGTTTTCTCAGCATTTTAGATCAAGTTGGTATTAGAGCACTGTTAGCTCGTTTTAACTTTGAGATGGTTTTCTAAGGTTAGCTAGAAAATTAGCTATTGGTTTTGTGTTTGTGCAAGGAGAATTTAACTGTGTGCAAGTTTATGTGATGGCAACTTCAACAAGTGATGTTTCTAATCCATTTTTCTTAGAAAGAATCTTTGATGAAGATATTTTGCAAGATCTTATCATCATGAGAGATATGGTGCAAGAGCTATATGAATATAGGAAGGAGAACATTATACTTCAAGAGGAGTTGATGGTCATGAAGGAGGAGAAGCAAGAGCTTCTTGAAAATATGCATGAGATGGAGATTCAACTCCATGATGTCAAGGAAACCCTAGCCAAGTATGTGCATGAAAATGAGGTATGCGATTCAAGTTTATCTTCAATTTCCTCTCAAAATGAATGTTTTGGTGCTTTTGAAAGGCACACTAGAGGAATAGGGTCCAAATTATTGACGAAGATGGGCTATGAAGGTAAAGGGTTAGGAAAACATGCACAAGGCATAGTTGAGCCAATTTTTGTTGAGGAAAGGCGTAGCTATTTGGGTCTTGGTTATGGACAACATGATGGAGAATTCTCCAAAGCCAAGGAGGCACATGAAGGTGTTCCAAGAAGGACTTTCATTACATGTTCATTACCTCAAGCTTGTGAAGTTTATGCTTATGAGGAATGCAAAAGTTTTATACCCACTTTGCAAGAAGATGCTCATAAGCATGCAACTAGTGGAAATGGAAAGCAAGAGGATGTTGAAAGCTCTAAGGTCATTAAAACCATTGTTTTTATTCCGAAGAGAACCACTACCTCATCAAATTCACCTCCTCAAGAAGACGACAAAGGTGAATGTGCAAGGTATAAATCTTCCTTTAATCAAGTTTCTTTTGATTATGATAAACATGGTAAATCTTCACATAAGATTTGGAGAAAATTTATATGTTCCTTTTGTGGTTTGAATAACCATATTGTTTCAAGGTGTTGGAAGAGGATAGCCATACACAAGAAACTTCAAAACAAAAGAGACAGAAAGCCAAAGGTCCATTGGATAATGGAAACCATGTTGAAAAGAAGATGCAATTATTTTGCACTCATTGCCATAAGCAGGGTCCTATTGTAGACAAGTGTTGGACTTTCCATCCAACAAGTTATCCATGATATTTGAAGAAGGTGGAGAGAGATTTTGGCAAGAATGGAAAAGAGGATTCCATAATTGATGTGGATCAGGATGATACACATGATGAAGTGAATATGAAAGAAACGCCATTGAAATGGTTTGGAAAGAGATGGTTAGATTTGTTAACCAATTAAGGCCTTGCATTTCTTTTGATAATTGATGCAAATCTTGCCTTATTGATCCATTTCCTTGTAATTTGGATGCATTTCTTTTGTCTTGAAAGTATGTTGCATATTGCATGATGTTGGAAAATTAGAGTTATGTTGACTCACTTAGATGCAACAAAGATGGCAATTTGCAACTATAAATTTGCATGCATGTTGCATTCTTGAACTTGCATGTTTACGCCAAGAAGGTGTTCGAAAGTGGAGTATGTTGACTCACTTTATTGCAACAAATTTCGCCATTTCAACTCTTTAAGTACTCATACATACCAATGGGATTCTTGTACTTGTGATGTACTTGTGAGAGAGTTGAGAATTGTTATACATGCATGAGAGTTTGTGTGTGTGAATAGTGGAATTTTTAATAGTTTCATTGTGCTTGAACATGCATGAGTGATTGACTTGTGTTGGTCGATTGATTGTTAACATGTATGCTGTCAACTTGAGAACATTGATCATTTGCACATGCATAACTGTCGGTTTGTGTGTTCGATTGATTATTACATGTATGTTATATCGACTTAGAAGCGTTGATTTTATCTCCAAAGATGAAAGAGAGATGTGACAAATTGTTTCATGAGAATGTGGAATTCTTGTTGTAAATCGTCAAGTTGTTGTACATGTTTTTGCTTGACTTGAAAGTCAGTTGCTTTGAAGACACATGTTTTGTCGACTTGTGTTTAATAAACTATCGACTAAACACCAAGATGGTTTATACACCAAGATGTAAGAGTACATGGTGATGTTCACATGATGTGACATTTGTTGCTTTGATGAAGCAAAAGGAAGAGGTCATCAAGTTATATTCTTACATGAGTGTTTTTTCAAGGTTAATGGTGTTTCTTGTGACAAGATGTCGCAAGATTTTGGAAGGTCCACAGTTGAGCAAAAGGCTCATGATTAGCCTTCATTCTCAAATCATGACATGAGAAGCATGTTAATACTGGAGGATGATGGAATCAAGAAGTGAAAGTGGATAAAAAATGCCAAAAAAAAAATTGCGTTCCTTGTAAAATATCAAATGGTCTACAATGCGATTTGATGTGTTGATGCCAAGAAGCGAAAGAGGGCGAATACATTCTTCCAGATGTGGAATTTTGAACTGTGAAGGTAAAATAATGGTTATATATTTTATTTTCATTACTTATATTGGAACTCATTGTTGTAGTTCACTCAGATGGGCTTAACTTGGAAAAGTGGTTTCTAAGGAGAAGCTTGCATCGAATGCATGTGTTGCAAAGGATGAACATGATTCTCAGTAGGAAGGCCATCAATTAGCTTTCTGAGCACTGAGGGATTACTTTGGTACAACAGGGTGTTTAATCAGCAAGCAGCCAACAAGTGTTGGATTGAGTCAACAACAAAAAGAGAACATTGGTTGAAGTGCCAAGCCATTTGCAAGGCAAGGCATGTCAATGAACCCAAGTGGTTGTCATGGAGATTTTTCCAAGTATAATCAATTGATAGAACTTGGGAAGGAGAAGAGTATTCGGTTCTCATCAGATAACCAACTTTTGTGGGTCCAAAAGCCTATCAGTGGGAAGGAGTGATCAAAATTTGGATTAGGGGCAAAAATTTGCTCAAAAATAAAAGTGCTCCAAAATTTATCAAAACCTGAGAAAAAAAATAAAAAAATAAATAAAATAAAAAAATAAATAAAACATCTCTCTCAATGATACGATCCCAATGTAACTCGCTTCACTCAAAATGAAGTTCATATGAGAAAGATATTGCATTCTGATCATTTGGTCAAACAAGCGAATTTTGGTATAGACTGACTAGTATGCTGACTAGGCATCCGTACAACCCAGTCAAAAAAAATAATATTCCCAGAATATTTCAACATGTGGCTGAATCACATTCTGACAACTGTCGACAATTTATTGATCATCGGCATTGGAGGTGGACCAATGAGAGGGTGACACGTGGCAAGCTCGGAGGCCACCACGTGCCCTCTCAAAGGTTAGGTAATTTTTTTTATGGCAGGCCAGGAAGTCAAACCCATGACCTCCCCTGAACAAGCACAATGATCTATCGCCATGCCACACATTGGCTCTTAACTAATATGGAACGCGCATTTTATTTAAAGACATAACCGTTGGAGTTTGGGAATTAACCACAAACTTAACTGCTGCATGTGACCGCAAAACTCTTAATTCTAACCATGCGCTTAGCGATAACTGCGGGTTTAGCATTAAGTTATCACTAATTAAGAGGGTTTAGGTTGGCGGTGGATTGGTGGGTCCACTAAATTTGGCAGTTCCTCCATTTTTGGTGGAGTTAACTAGAGTTTTTCCAGATTTAGTGGAGATTTCTTACGAAAAACTGAAGAAGCCATAACTTTGGCAGTTTTCGACCAATTTTGGCTTAGAAAGAGTCATTGCTAGATGATTTGGATGCTTTGGACATAATGGAAAAAGTTGCAGAGGCAGAAAGGCACTTATGTATGTGACTTTGCTACGTTGAAGTTTAAGAAAGCCTAGGGCCACTAGGAGAGGAGGTCAAACCTAGATCAACTGAAGTCCAATTGTAGAGCTTTGAAAGTCATTTTTGGGGTTTTTGGGTCTTCTGAATCTAATGGAGTAGGTTTTAAATCCATTGAAGCACTGCAGGTGCATGAAATCAGAAAATTGACCATTAATCCAAAGAGGGCTTAACCATTGAAGCAGGTCCAAGGAGATGTAGCCCAGGAGGGGTGAACTCCTTTATCATCTTTGTGTTATGAGTTGATGTGTTTTACTTCTATGCATTTTACTTGTTGTATATGTATTTTTAAACAACTAATTAATCCTCATGAATTTCTCATAAAATACACTTAACACTTGACACATAATTCCTCACATTTTGGTTAATATGAGATTATCCAAAACACATTTGTAATATTGATGAGGGAGCTTGTAGAGCATTAGCAAGGTTTCCCAACATTTCAAATCCGGGGGCATCCACAACAAATGGTGCTTCCTAGTAATATAATGGTTAAGAGAATGGTTGATATGCGTGCATCTAAAATTCTTACTATCCAATATTGGTTGGTAGATTTGGGAGCATTGATAAGGAAAAAGTACCTCCTACATAAAGGGTTAATGGTTGCAAAATTTAAGTCAAACACACCCAACATATAAATGGACATGAAATATACCCCAATCTTTATGTCAATGGAGACAATGTGGTTCTTAGCATGATACAATAATAAATCAAATACATATAATATCTAAACATATCATGTTTCTTATGCCAATGCGACAATCACACAAACATGGTACATCCTACTAACATAATGATTGATTGATTATAAGGTGAGTAAATTTACTTATTAATAATTAATTAATTACAAAATGCGTAGATATAATTTACTTCATAATATTTCTCTAAAATACTCATGTATATCTTAGATTTTTTATACAAAATTCTTTATACAATATAAATAGATTCCATATATATCTTGAAATTATTTCCAAAACATAAATATAATAAACACTAAAATATTCGCTCAATGCTTTTAGCTTAAAAAAATACATTAAAATAACACACATAAATATTCACTCAAATTATATGGTAGCATGAAATATTTGTATCTAAACTCTTAGTCTTTACATGTAAAAAAACTTACGTCTTACAATATTGTTGTAGTTTTCATAGCTTTTCGTATATCAAACAATTATTTTTTGACAAAATATTTAACATATATGAAACAAATGTAATATGCAGTGTTGTTGCTTAGTACCTGCTTCTTATGTAAAAAGTAATTGAGAGAAATTTTCAATTAATTTAAAATTTTTAGAGTTAAAAACCTCGAAAACCATGTAATTGATATCTACTTTAGATTAATTTAAATGTTTATAGAATTAAAAACCTCCAAAACTATATATACCAGGACCTGCATCAGTGATACGATCCCAATGCAAATTGTTTCACTCAAAACAGAGTTCGTAAGAGAAATATACCACAATCTGATCGTTTGGTCAAACAGAGGAATTTTGGTACATGCTGACTAAGACGTTGACTAGGAATCAATACAACCTAGTTAGAAAAATAATATTCCAAGGAATATTCCTATATGTGGCTCAATCACATTCTGACAAGTGTCGAAAATTTATTGGTCATCAGCATTGGAGGTGGACAAATGAGAGGGTGACATGTGGTAAACCCAAACGCTGCCACGTACCCTCTCAAAGGTCAGGTAAAATTTTTATGGCAGGCCGGGGAGTCGAACCCGTGACCTCGCCTGAACAAGCACAATGCTCTACTTCCATGCCACACATTGGTTCTTAAATAATATGGAGTGTGAATTTTATTTAAAGACATAGTTGTTGGAGTTTGGGAGTTAACCACAAACTTAACCACCGCATATGACCGCAAAACTCTTAACCGCTAACATTTAATGTTAACCACACACTTAGCACTAACTGCGGGTTTAGAATTAATTAATCCGATATTATCACTAATTAAGCAGAATTAGGTTGGCGACGGTTTGGCAGGTCCGCGAAATTCGGCAGTTCCTCCATTTTTGGCAAAGTTAACTGGAGTTTTTCCAGATTCAGTGGAAATTTCCTAGGAAAAACTGAAGAAGCCATAAATTTGGCAGCTTTCAACCAATTTTGGCTCAGAAAGAGTCATTCCTAGATGATTTGGATGCTCTAAACACAATGGAATATGTTACAGAGTCATAAAGGAACTTGTGTATGTAAATTTGTTATGTTAAAGTTTAAGAAAGCCTAGGGCCACTAGGAGAGGAGGTCAAGCCTAGATTAGCTGAAGTCCAATTACAGAGCTTGGAAAGTCATTTTTGGGGTTTTTGAGTCTTCTGAATCCAATGGAGCAGGTTGCAAAGCCATTGGGATACTTCAGGTGTATGTAGTCAGAGAATTGACCATTAATCCAAAGACGACCTAGCCATTGAAGCAGGTCCAAGGAGATGTAGCCCAAGAGGGGTGAACTCCTTTATCAACTTTGTGTTATGAGTTGATGTGTTTTACTTCTCTTCATTTTACTTGTTGTATATGTGTTTTTAAACAACTAATTAACCTCATGAATTTCTCATAAAATACACTTAACACTTGACACATAATTCCTCACATTTTGGTTAATATGAGACGATCCTAAACACATTTTTAATATTGATGAAGGAGCTTGCATAGCATTAACAAGTTTTCTCAACATTTCAGATCAAGTTGGTATTAGAGCACTGTTAGCTCGTTTTAACCATGAGATGGTTTTCCAAGGTTAGCTAGAAAATTAGCTATTGGTTTTGTGTTTGTGCAAGGAGAATTTAACTGTGTGCAATTTTATGTGATGACAGCTTCAACAAGTGATGTTTCTAATCCATCTTTCTTAGAAAGAATATTTGATGAAGATATTTTGCAAGATCTTATCATCATGAGAGATATGGTGCAAGAGCTATATGAATATAGGAAGGAGAACATTATACTTCAAGAGGAGTTGATGGTCATGAAGGAGGAGAAGCAAGAGCTTCTTAAAAAGATGCATGAGATGGAGATTCAACTCCATGATGCCAAGGAAACCCTATCCAAATATGTGCATGAAAATGAGGTATGCAATTCAAGTTTATCTTCAATTTCCTCTCAAAATGAATGTTTTGGTGCTTTTGAAAGGCACACTAGAGGAATAGGATCCAAATTATTGATGAAGATGGACTATGAAGGTAAAGGGTTAGGAAAACATGCACAAGGCATAGTTGAGCCAATTGTTGTTGAGGAAAGGCGTAGGTATTTGGGTCTTGGTTATGGACAACATGATGGAGAATTCTCCAAAGCCAAGGAGGCACATGAAGGTGTTCCAAGAAGGACTTTCATTACATGTTCATTAGCTCAAGCTTGTCAAGTTTATGTTCATGAGGAATGAAAAAGTTTTATACCCACTTTGCAAGAAGATGCTCATAAGCATGCAACTAGTGGAAATGGAAAACAAGAGGATGTTGAAAGCTCTAAGGTCATTGAAACCATTGTTGGTATTCCGAAGAGAGCCACTACCTCATCAAATTCACCTCCTCAAGAAGACGACAAAGGTGAATGTGCAAGGCATAAATCTTCCTTTAATCAAGTTTCTTTTGATTATGATAAACATGGTAAATCTTCACATAAGATTTGGAGAAAATTTACATGTTCCTTTTGTGGTTTGAATAACCATATTGTTTCAAGGTGTTGGAACAGGATAACCATACACAAGAAACTTTCAAAACAAAAGAGACAGAAAGCCAAAGGTCCATTGGATAATGGAAACCATGTTGAAAAGAAGATGCAATTATTTTGCACTCATTGCCATAAGTAGGGTCATATTGTAGACAAGTGTTGGACTTTGCATCCAACAAGTTATCCATGATATTTGAAGAAGGTGCAGAGAGATTTTGGCAAGAATGGAAAAGAGGATTCCATAATTGATGTGGGCCAGGATGATACACATGATGAAGTGCATATGAAAGAAACGTCATTGAAATGGTTTGGAAAGAGATGGTTAGATTTCTTAACCAATTACAGCCTTGCATTTCTTTTGATAATTGATGAAAATCTTGCCTTATTGATGCATTTCCTTGTTATTTGGATGCATTTCTTTTGTCTTGAAAGTATGTTGCATATTGCATGATGTTGTAAAAGTAGAGTTATGTTGACTCACTTAGATGCAACAAAGATGGCAATTTGCAACTATAAATTTGCATGCATGTTTACGCCAGGAAGGTGTTCGAAAGTGGAGTATGTTGACTCACTTTATTGCAACAAATTTGGTCATTTCAACTCTTTAAGTACTCGTATATACCAATGGGATTATTATACTTGTGATGTACTTGTGAGAGAGTTGAAAATTGTTATACATACATGAGAGTTTGTGTGTGTCAACAATGGAATTTTTAGTTTCATTGTGCTTGAACATGCATGAGTGATTGACTTGTGTTGGTCGATTGCTTGTTAACATGTATGTTGTCAACTTGAGAACGTTGATCATTTGCACATGCATAAGTGTCATTTTGTGTGTTCGATTGATTATTACATGTATGTTATATTGACTTGGAAGGGTTGATTTTGTCTCCAAAGATGAAAGGGAGATGTGACCAATTGTTTCATGAGAATGTGGAATTCTTGTTGTAGATTGTCAAGTTGTTGTACATGTTTTTGCTTGACTTGAAAGTCAATTGCTTTGAAGACACATGTTTTGTCGACTTGTGTTTAGTAAACCATTGACTAAACACCAAGATGGTTTATACGCCAAGATGTAAGAGTACATGGTGATGTTCACATGATTTGACATTTGTTGCTTTGAAGAAGCAAAAGGAAGAGGTCGTCAAGTTATATTCTTACATGAGTGTTTTTCAAGCTTAATGGTGTTTCTTGTGACAAGATGTCGCAGGATTTTGGAAGGTCCATACTTGAGCAAAAGGCTCATGATTAGCCTTCATTCTCAAATCATGACATGAGAAGCATGTTAATACTAGAGGATGATGGAATCAAGAAGTGAAAGTGGATAAAAAATGCCAAAAAAAAATTGCATTCCTTGTAAAATATCAAATGGTCTACAATGCGATTTGATGTGTTGACGCCAAGAAGCGAAAGAGGGCGAATACATTCTTCCAGATGTGGAATTTTGAACCGTGGAGTTAAAATAATGGTTATTTATTTTCTTTTTATTACTGATATTGGAACTCATTGTTGTAGTTTACTTAGATGGGCTTAACTTGGAAAAGTGGTTTCTAAGGAGAAGCTTGCATCGAATGCATGTGTTGCAAAGGATGAACATGATTCTTAGTGGGAAGGCCATCAGTTAGCTTTCTGAGCACTGAAGGATTACTTTGGTACAACAGGGTGTTTAATCAACAAGAAGCCAACAAGTGTTTGATTGAGTCAACAAAAAAAGGAGAACATTGGTTGAAGTGCCAAGCCATTTGCAAGGCAAGGCATGTCAATGAACCCAAGTGGTTGTCATGGAGATTTTTCCAAGTATAATCAATTGATAGAACTTGGGAAGGAGAAGAGTATTCGGTTATCATCAGATAACCAACATTTGTGGGTCCAAAAGCCTATCAGTGGGAAGGAGTGATCAAAATTTTGATTAGGGGAAAGATTTGCTCAAAAATAAAAGCTCGGAATTTATCAAAACCTAAAAAAAAAAAGAAAAAAGAAAAAAGAAAAAAGAAAAAAATCCATCTTGATGATACGATCCCAACGTAACTTGTTTCACTCAAAACGAAGTTCATATGAGAAAGATATTGCGTTCTAATCGTTTGGTCAAACAAGTGAATTTTGGTACATACTGACTGGGATGCTGACTAGGCATTCGTACAACCCAGTCAACAAAAGTTATATTCCAAGAATATTTCAACATGTGGCTCAATCACATTCTGACAAGTGTTGACAATTTATTGATCATCAGCATTGGAGGTGGACCAATGAGAGGGTGACACATGGAAAGCTCGGAGGACACCACGTGCCCTCTCAAAGGTAGGGTAATTTTTTTATGGTAGGCCAGGAAGTCAAACCCATGACCTCGCCTGAACAAGCACAATGATCTACCACCATGCCACATATTGGTTCTTAACTAATATGGAACGCGCATTTTATTTAAAGACATAACCGTTGGAGTTTGGTAATTAACCACAAACTTAACCGCCACATGTGACCGCAAAACTCTTAATTCTAACCGTGCACTTAGCGCTAACTGCGGGTTTAGCATTAAGTTATCACTAATTAAGAGGGGTTAGGTTGGCGGTGGATTGGCGGGTCCACTAAATTCGACAGTTCCTCCATTTTTGGTGGAGTTAACTAGAGTTTTTCCAGATTTAGTGGAGATTTCTTACGAAAAACTGAAGAAGCCATAACTTTGGCAGTTTTTGACCAATTTTGGCTCAAAAAGAGTCATTCCTAGATGATTTGGATTCTTTGAACATAATGGAACAGGTTGCAGAAGCAGAAAGGCACTTTTGTAAGTGACTTTTCTACGTTGAAGTTTAAGAAAGCCTAGGGCCACTAGGAGAGGAGGTCAACCCTAGATCAGCTGAAGTCTAATTGTAGAGCTTTGAAAGTCACTTTTGGGGTTTTTGGGTCTTCTGAATCTAATGGAGTAGGTTTTAAATCCATTGAAGCACTGCAGGTGCATGCAATCAGAAAATTGACCATTAATCCAAAGAAGGCTTAGCCATTGAAGCAAGTCCAAGGAGATGCAGCCTAGGAGGGGCAAACTCCTTTATCATCTTTGTGTTATGAGTTGATGTGTTTTACTTCTATGCGTTTTACTTGTTGTATATGTATTTTTAAACAACTAATTAATCCTCATGAATTTCTCATAAAATACACTTAACACTTGACACATAATTCCTCACATTTTGGTTAATATGAGATGATCCTAAACACATTTTTAATAATGATGAGGCAGCTTGCATAGCATTAACAAGTTTTCCCAACATTTCAGATCAAGGGGCATCCACAACAAATGGTGCTTCCTAGTAATTTAATGGTTAAGAGAATGGTTGATATGCATGCATCTAAAAAGCTTACTATCCAATATTGGTTGGTAGAATTGGGAGCATCGATAAGGAAAAGGTACCTCCTACATAAAGGGTTAGTGGTTGCAAAATTTAAGTCAAACACACCCAACATATAAATGGACATGAAATATACCCCAATCTTTATGTCAATGGAGACAATGTGGTTCTTAGCATGATACAATAATAAATCAAATACATATAATATCTAAACATATCATGTTTCTTATGCCAATGCAACAATCACACAAACATGGTACATCCTACTAACATAATGATTGATTGATTATAAGGTGAGTAAATTTACTTATTAATAATTAATTAATTACAAAATGAGTAAATTTACTTCATAATATTTCTCTAAAATACTCATGTATATCTTATATTTTTTTATACAAAATTCTTTATACAATATAAATAGATTCCATATATATCTTGAAATTGTTTCCAAAACATAAATATAATAAACACTAAAATTTCGCTCAATACTTTTAGTTTAAAAAAATACATTAAAATAACACACATAAATATCCACTCAAATTATATTTTAACATGAAATATTTGTATCTAAACTCTTCGCCTTTACATTTAAAAAAACTTACGTCCTACAATATTTTTGTATTTTTCATAGCTTTTTGTATATCAAACAATTATTCTTGACAAAATATTTAACATATATGAAACAAGTGTAATATGCAGTGTTGTTGCTTAGTACCTGCTACTTATGTAAAAAGTAATTGAGAGAAAATTTCAGTTAATTTAAATTTTTAGAGTTAAAAACCTCGAAAACCATGTAATTGATAACTACTTTAGATTAATAGAATTAAAAACCTCCAAAACCATACATATATATAAGGTATGCTACATAGTAACCAAAAACCTCAATCTAAAATAGCCTTACGTATACTATAATATCATATTTATATCTCTTAAAATTAAAGTGTTATTATTATGTAAAAACTTGTATTAAAAATTAAAAATATATAAATTTTGAAATGCAACATTCCCCGATGGGGGATGATGAACATCGAGGATACCCGGACCAGTGGGTTATGATGATGAACATCTGGTAGACGGTGTGGAGGCTGTTCACCTCATCCTCCCATTGTGTTAGCAGTATGGGGGAATTAACAGTTGGATGTGCGAGTTTTCAATCGGTCTCTTGGGGATTGAGAGTGGGTGAGGGTCATTGGTATATGGTGACTGTCGATATCCAGTTTTGGTATTATGCTATGATAATTTGGTGGTTAGTTTTTTGAGGATTGAGCTCTAGTGGTCTCACAGGTTTCTTTGGCTAGTGGCTTGTTTGGGAATGGTGGTGATTTCATAGCTCTTGTCTCCTGCTCAGCCTCCGGGTTATAAAAATGATAAGTTCCCTTCCCTGTGTGTTGTTTCTTGATTTTTTCAGAGGTTTAAGTGAATTGTGTCTAGTTATCAGGTCGATCCTCGAGCCCTTCTGTGTGTTGTTAGTTAATTATCTTCTTGGATCCCTTCTGTGTTTGCGGGGGTGTTTTTGTATCTTGTCAACCTATCTTATTCTTGGGTCTCTTATTTTTGTGGCTTTTCTATGGAATCCTGTGATCGACTTTTGGGTGAACAATTATTGGGATTGGCGGGGGAGAAATTGTCTTAAGGTGTCTATGACAACCGGTTATCAAGTGGGGTTCATGTCTAGTGGGTTGGTGGTTGGATGTCTTGTCACCTGGCTTGCATCTTTACTTCATGTCGCTTCCTCTGATAGAGGCGTTGATAAGACTCTGGTTTGCTTGGTGTGTTTCATAGTTGTAGTCTCATTTGTAATTCCCCAAGTTGGAGATAGTGGCTCGGTAGTTCCTTATCATCGAAGTCTTCTAGCTAATTCAGGGCTATCTATTGCTTTTTGTGTGTTTTGGTGCATTGGGCAGTGACGTTGTTTGTTGGTTTTCCTATCTCTGAAGAGTTTTCCGGGGCTTTCATAATGTGACCCATGTCGCGTAACTCCCTCTCCAAACCCCAGAAAAAGGGAATTTCATCCAGACAAGGAGGGTGTCGTAAGAATTTGAAGGTGGCAGTGGTAGACCATGTGCCTGAGCATTTCGCGCGGGGAGGTAAAGCTACTGGTAGCATGGGCCGAGCAATCTCGAGGCCCTGTGGTGGCATGGGTGGATTGAGAGCAGCAGGAATTGGGAAGCAACACAGTGTGATGCGTGGGGGCAGAGCTGGTGGTCGAGACAGGATGTATTAGTTGGGGCATGTAGGGGTTGTTGGTCGGCGACGTTGCTCTGAGGATTGTCAAGACCTGCTCCAGTCTGTTCTGGATCGAATGGAAATTCATGATAAGGTTAGGAAAGAACACGAAGTTGTCATTGCTACACTCAACCAATTTCATTACTTCTAATGTCACATCCGGGAGATGATCATGGTGGTATGACGCAGTTATAATTTTCTATTTGAAAAGGTGCAAAAATTGGAAACATGGATGGC
This sequence comes from Pinus taeda, assembly GCA_000404065.3. NCBI lineage: Eukaryota > Viridiplantae > Streptophyta > Pinopsida > Pinales > Pinaceae > Pinus > Pinus taeda. Next base: position 25,550 of record APFE030076004.1, on the reverse strand, counting down.
TCATTTCGAGCAGTACGTCCACTACACTTACCGTACCCCTCCTCCTCTAAGGACTAGACCGGATAATCCCGTCTCTATTACTTCTGATGACTGAGTATGGTTACATGTGTTCTACTCATTTTATTTGTCTTTTGGTGCTTTTGACCTACTAAGTTGTGGACTGTGTCTCTAGTTGTACTTCTGTTTATTTTCTATATGTTGCTAGCAGTAGTCAACAAACTTGGTCAGGGTGAGATTACCTATGTTTTGATATCAATGTACTTCTTTTTTTTATGAATGAATAGAACCTTGCTTTACAAAAAAAACAAAAAATTGAAATACAACATCAACATTTTTCATATAAAAAACATAAAAATAAATAAATTAAACATTCTCTAAATAATAAATTATATTTAAAAAAAATCTAAATGGTTATGCAAATAATAATTTAAAAAAAATTTGTAATTAAAACATATTTTACAAATAATTAATTAAAAAGAATCTAAATGGTTTAGCACAATAAATTAATTTAAATGAAATATTGTAACTAAAAAATGTTGTTATCTTTTATATTAAATTCATACCAATTATTAATTAAAAATTAAAAATTGTCAAATTAAAAATAAAATAATATATATTGAATGACTATATATTAGTGTCTTGTAAATTTTATTAGAAAATACATAGCAAAAAATAACATTAAAAAAAGTGAGTGTAAAAATAAATTACTAAGCATAAATATTTAGATTGTAGATCACTTTTTATAAATGTTTTAACACTTGGTTTGATATTGGTAAATGATATTCATTTGCATAAAATATTTAGGTTTGATAGATATACTCTTTATTAAATATTATACACTGGTTGCATATAAGATTTTTTTTTTTTTTTTTAGTTTTTTAAATATTTTTTTATTATTTTTTTTAGACAATTATTTTCATAAATATTAAGATTTGATAGGTGTGTATCTTACTTTATATAATATTATGCACTTGTTGCAAATATATGATTTTTTGTTTTTTAATTATTTTATTTTTATTTTGATTAATTATATATATATATATATATATATATATTTTGACAATTCAATTCAATTACAACTTGAGTGAGCCTAATGGTTAAGATCCTGTGTTTCTTCCTAAGAGGCCACACGTTCAAAACTAGAGGGGTTTAGAGTACGTATGCCTTCACAGACTTAATAGTCAAATCACTGCCCAGAGGTGGGTCCCTTGTCCCACAAACAAGGGGGTCTCATACACCAAATCACTACCTGGAGGTGGGTCCCTTGTCCCCAAACAAGGGGGTCTCATATACCACTGTGGTGCCTGGCTTGGTCGTGACCTTTATTGGATAATAATAATAATAACAATAATAACACCATGAAATTAGTCATTTCATGTAAAAGAACCAATCACAAAATAAAAATTCAAATTTATAAAAATTATTTTTTTCTTTTCAAAGCTTTAATGAACTTTATAAAATCTATTTAGAAATTTCAAAACTAATTGAAAGCCATGTTTTTTATTATATTAAAGATGCAAACAATATCAAGTATAACAAGATACCAGTAGTGGATGTAAGTCGTATAAATGATCCACATGATTTTTCTTATTTAGATATAACATTTTTCTAAAAAATCTAATTTAAATTGAGTTGAAACACAATATTTCTCATACATAATATTTTTTCCAAAAATTCTAATTTAAATTTGAAATGAAACACTTTCATCTATACAAATATATAAACGATATAATTTTATTATTAATAAATTATTATTTTAAAATAACAATATATTTTAAAATTCAATTAAATATTTAGTTTTACAATTTAAATCAAACAATGCAAATTATTATTAATTATTTTTTAATTAGAGGAATAGACAATTAAATTACATGTGTATTAATATAATAGAAAACCAATTCTAATTATTATTAATATAACTCTTAATTGTAACTATATTATCATAAGAATGATACATAAATTTATACACAAAAATTGGAAAAAAACCTCACCACTTACATAACTTCATGTTGGAAAAAAACCTCACCACTCACATAACTTCATGAAATTGCCTTAATGGGAAAGAAACTTCATGAAATTGCCAAATAAATTAAGCCTAAAAACTCACAAATTATTAAGAATTATTCATATATTCCTATACAAAATGATTTAACTACCCCATATCAAACCTTGTTGTATGTGTTCTCAGTCTCCCCTATGGTGGTAAATGACCTTGTGGTATGTGTTGTCAGTGTCCCTGTGGTGGTAAATGATCTTGTGTTCCCTATAGTTTAATTTAAAGATATGAGTGATCCCCACACCTAACCTTATCAGAAACAACATCAAATCATAACATAGGGCCCATGATGCAAAAGTGCAACCCTCAATTTTCAACACTGCAACGATAAAGGAGCAGACATCAGGGTTTTCAATGAACGTTATCGTCACGACAAAGGAAGGGATCACACCCACAATCTTCCCCTGAAAAGGGCCCAACGCGTTTGCTTGACTCCATGATTCCTTGGCTGCTTCTGGGAACCTTCTGCAATCAATTCTGAAAAGAGTGTTGGGTACCATTATTAATGCATCTGTACTGAATTTTTGGATCTTGACATGCCCTTGCAATATTTAAGTGGCTCTGTACAATATTTAACTCTGAGAAATTCTAGAGAGGAATTTCACAGATGTTTCCTCTAAAAATAAAAATCTTGAGAGCAACTTCAAAGATGTTTCCTCATACTCCGCGTGAAGAGTATCTTTGTCAACCCATTTCCTTGACTGGTGTATTTACAATTGACTGGTGTACTTAATGGCAGGGACGTGGATACATGTAACAACATAAACTTACAGTATAAATATGAACAATGGCCTAATTATAAGCTTGGATAGTTGCATGAGCAGTTCTTGATCAGCTCAGATCATTCAACATTGAAGAAAAATGGTGAGTGCCTATTTTGAGATCAGTTTTTATTTTTGGGTTTGATGCATGGTAGCCCTGAAGTATATAAGTAAGAGTCTGGTGCAGAATTGATTAGTTTGATAATCTTCTTATTATGGCAACAAGCACTCATGAAGGCAGTTTAGATAATGGAAAGAGAGCCAGAGAGGAGATGGCAGCTCCATATCATGATCAATATGAATCCAAACGCCTCTGTGATTGGGTTGCCTATATGCTACTGAATGGAATAGATGATGATGATGGTAAAATCCAGGAAGATGATCAAGGGGTGGACAGTGATAGTCTAGTGCAAATGATGAAAAGTCTGCAGGATGAGATTGTAGTTACTAATCTTACTGATCAGCCAATTGCTGTCCAATGTCCTGAGAAACAACATATACCCAAAATCAGTCCCCCTCCTCCACATGATCACCAGCCAGGTGAATTAACTCTTTCTAATGGAGTTTCTCTGAGTTCTGACAGAAAGATGTTAACAGATGAGAGTTTTAATCCTGTGGATAATCTTGTAACTGCACTGAAAGAACGGCCGAGTTCATCAGTGACAATCAATTAAAGCTCAGAAGTAATTGTTTCAAATATACTGGTATTCATTATTGTTTGAACTCATCTTTTACTTCCTATTCTATTAACTTATTCCTGTTAATATTTACTAGTGTAGAAATGAAGGTTCATTAAGAAGATGTAAGCAGTGTCTTGCAGAGGGTGGTTTATGCATGAATAATAAATCCTTCATGCTTTTTGACAGGTTGATCTTTGCAGAGGGTGACCTGTGCAGGAAGAAATTTTATCATGCTTTCCTAATGAATGAGAATTCTCTATATTCAAGTGCTTTATGGAATGTGAATGATATTCAAGGTGGAATATTCATAAGGCAATGTGGCACATATGCCATCATCAAATCTTCCCTGTAATTATAAAAGAATCATGGGATGCAATGGTTTAGTTTACATTTTCTTAACTCAGGTTACCAAGATGACACCTCAAACTATTAATTATATCCCTGAGACATAGCCCCTCACAATAGTCTTTAGGAAACATATTCATCATGCATAAGCTTGATGATGTTATGAAGGTTATCATGGAATGGATGAAATTATGTATGATGTAAGGTGCAACTATAAATGGTGGAAGTTATGATTCCATCCATTTCCACTGAAAATTATAATAATAATCCTTCATGCAATATGTTTAATATTTTTATACTCTCAATATCTTATATTATATTATATTAATAATAAATAAAATATTCAAGATATTATTACTGAAAACATATTTGTATATTTAAAGTAGGTTTTAGTTTTTATAATTGTAATTTTTTGTTTTTCTTCCATCATTAAAGTAGGTTTTAGTATTTATAATTATGATTTTTAGTTTTCTTTCTATAATTATAATTTAGAGTAGATTTTAATAAAATAGAGTAGATTCTAATATTTATGGTAGTTTTTTTAGTTATTTTATATTATTAATAAGATTATACGTTTTTATGTCAATATTTTTATTATAATTTTAGATTTTCCTAAATTTATAATTGTTTATTTTTATGTTCTAGAGCTAGTACATAAATTGTATTAAAGAAAATTTATGCTTTATTGATTAGGACAAAGTACCTCTTTATGATATATGTCTTGAATATTACCATAAGATTGGATTACAAGAAGCATACTATTCAACTCACAAGTTGTTTAGTAGACCTTCATAAACCTTCCTATGCTAAAGGTAACACTACCATATTCTTTATTTTGAATGAATTTTTCAATGTTATATTGTTGAAGACATAATAGAACAACATCAAGAAGAGATATATGCCAGCGATTTGCATATTTTTGAAATAGTTTGTACTCACAATTACATCTACGATATTGAGTTGTCTGAACATGGATGGGTTATATGGATTATTGGGGGGACACAACCTATTAAAGGCTCTAGTCACCATTGACATCCAAGGCAACATTGATGTAGATGTCTTGGATTGATGGTTTTAGAAGATAAAAGCTTACGTTATTGTTGCATTAATTGTGTTACCAACCAAGATAAGGTTGTAGCTTTTGCAACAATGAAATTTGTGTTGACCATACTTTGATAATGACACTAGCCACACAAATAGTAGGAAGACAAGGGTGAGCCCTATAAAACTTGAGGCAAATTTAATGAAGACATTACTTAGTCATAGTTTTACCTATTAAGTACTATTATGAAGACTATAACATAAAATGGTAGTAATTTCCTTAACAACCCAAACATAATATTCAAAATTACAACAATTAATTTTATAGTTTGATTGTCCTCTATCAAGCATGCATATTTGAACATAATAAAGTACTCAAGCACCTAAGTGATTTTCACCCTCATCTCTAAATCTGGAGATAAAGTTCTTGCCCACCAACAATGTTGGAATACTTATCACTTTGTAGACATGTTTGAAGAGAAAGTTCCCACTAAAAATTATGCTTAACAATGGCTCTACAAGTTCCTAAAAGGAGGAATCACTATAAAATCATTTAAATACACATATATGTAATGAACATTGAAGGTTTATATTGGAGAAATTATTATGTTATGATAACAATGCGCCTAACTCACCCCTAACTTAATTCATTGTCCTTATTATTTGTTTTTCCTTAAGGCATGTATGCATAGTTTACTATATTACACATTGCATGACATTTATCCAACCACGTAGATAAGACATTAATAATAGCGAGTATAAGTTATTCCTTCATATTCCTTCTCAATGATTTTTTTTGAATTTAATATTCAATATTCTACATCCTCAACTTCTTCTTTTGTGGTATTTTAAATCCAATCTTCATCTTCCTATTTTCTCCAACATTAATCTTTAGATTCTCTTTTAATTGAATTTGTACCTATATCATAAAAACATCAATGGCCATATAAAAAAGTCAACATCCACCTAAATATAGAGGTCGTTAGCCATTGCATCCACAAATTCTCTAGGAAACCTTTTCTTGCACATGGTATTTCAACAATTCATGGATCAAAAATTTCAACTCCCCCTTTTAAATAAAAGAGAAACTTGATACTTGGATCGTATTCAAGGTCACCTTCAAAACTAGACCTTTCAAGCCATTAACATGGCAAGTAGAGTCATCCTTCTAAAGGTGGTGTTGCAATCCAAAACAGTATGCAATCCCAGCTTTCAAGTCTAGCAACGGCCAAAAGGATATGCAATGACATGAAAAATCTCTTTAAAAAATTCCTATGGCAAGGGCCTCAAACAACCAATAAATGGGCTCTCCTCTCTTGGAACTGTTTAACTAAGCCCATATTAGCAGGGGGTCTAGGCCTTAGGGACCCTAACACTCTCAACTAGGTATGTGGGCAAAAATTTGGTGGAGATGGATACAAGGAGGAAATGACTTATGGAAAGAAATTTGGGAGAGGAAATACAGAATGTCGAGGATGACAAAAGGAAGACCGAGAACTTAAGAGAATACAAGGGGATCGACCATATGGAACTTGGTAGTAGAAAACAAAGACCTGGTTAGGAACCATAGCTTTTGGGAGATTAGGGGAGGGGATAAGGTTAGGTTTTGGCAAGATGCATGGCAGCAGAGGGAAAAACTCTTTAGTCGACAAGAGCTAGTGGAGATTTTCCTATATACAAATTGACCAACAAACTAGACTGTGAATAAATTATAGAAAGTGGATGATAGATCAACATGGAGAGAGTGGAAAAGGAGACATCACTGGCCAACAACACCAGATTCTCCCCAATGGACAACATATGACAAAGAGGTCAATTCTAGAAGAATAACAATATTCGAAGGATCGAACATCATTAGGTGGGGATATGTAACTAAAGACATGTTTACAATACAAAAGGGCTACTACCTGAAAGAAGATCACCAGCAACAAAAATGTTTGCCCACCTGGGGAAGGATATGGAAGGGACAGTTATGGACGAAGGTAGAATTTTTCCTCTAGTTGGCTCTCCATGGTCGAACTCTCACATGGGACCAACTACAGAAAAGACGAGTTCAGGGTCCTTCAGTTTGTTGTATCTGTGAGGCCCAAATGGAAATGATGGAGCATCTATTGAACTCATGCACCTATAGCAACCATCTATGGAAGAATCACAAAATCCTCTTTGGTCATTGAGATCGAGATGGCTCAAGAACAAAAATAACAATGGAAAATTGGAGGAATAAAATCTATAAGAGCCCCATCCTCAATCGAGCTTGGAAAATATTTTTAGGATTTCTCCTGTGGGTGGTGTGGAAAGAAAGAAACCGGAGGGTTTTCAAAGATGAAAAAAGACAATAGCAGAAGCTAGATTTGGTGGTATATTCAGAGACCACCATGGTCAAGCAATCCATTTGTTTGCAATTGACTGTGGAATCATGAGCAACAATGAGGCAAAATTCAATGCACCCAAACATGGATTGGAAATTGCAAGAAGAGGAAGGTTTCAGAAGGTGATGGTGGAAGGAGATTCTACATTAGTGATAAATATTGTGAAAAAGCTCCAACAAGGTACCCATTGGGAAAAGATAAGCAAGATTTGGAGAACATCAAGATTAGTCTAGGAAATAGGAGTCCTCATTAAAGAGATAGCATACCTTATCTCGACACATGTTCATCGTTCGGGGAATGCAACAACATATTTCCTAGCAAATTGTGGTTGTGGTAATCCGGGAAATAACCTAGACATCCCCAGGAACGAGACAAACCAGGTAGAAGCACTGATCACTCTAAGGGAGATCATGGAAAAGGAAAGGAAAGGAAGACAAGGCCCCCGATTGGGGTGTGATGGGAGAGGAGATCCGAAGTTGGATCGTGGACATGCTTGAAGGACAAGTAGACAGGATAAGTGGGCAGCCCATCCAAGGGCCCCCAACGAGCACGACAGGAGGAATTGGGAGAGAAAGGCAGGTGGCGATTGCCTCATGAAAACAAAAGGGTGGGTCATTAGGTAATCAAGGAGGAAAGGTGGTGAAGGTAGGCATTGCATGCATGCAATGTTGGAGGAGGAAAGGAGTAGTAGGCGACGAGATTGGAAGTCGGGGTGAGAACCTGGCCTCTGGGAGAAGGGATTGTCACCTCCACTTGGAAAATGCCTTCAATGACTTGGAAGGAGATTGGTATGTAATTCAGGCCTACCTTAGTCTTGATATGGAGTCATTGCAAGAATGGAGGCTGGTCTAGAATTGAATGGTGGTGGTTTCAAATATTTCGAAATAAATTTGGCTCAATCTTCTGTTGTTGATGTCTAGTTTTTACTTTCTGCAATGTATGGTAGACTATTGGGGAATAAGGGGATCCATGGAGGGTTAGGAGTGTTTTTTGGCCCCTGGGTAATGAAATTTGCAATGACCATCGTTGAAACCCGAAGATTGGGAAATAGAGGGGGTCGAGGCTCCCCTGAGGACCTGCAACCATCTGGAAATCTCTAGAACCAGCGAGGGATGTGAAGGGAGTATGGGATTTGCAATGCACAATTGTTCGTCTAGCTTGGCTTAGTCTAGTTCTTGGGAGACCTCCAGACCTAGGGGAAGGCAGGGGATGTTAGGGTACCAAAAATTTGGAAAGCTCGACCAACTGGTCACAGCTTGGCTCCTAGGTAAACCCGAGGAGCAGAGGGGAAATAATTGGGAGTTGGGGGACTGGAACCCTAGTGTGGCTGGTAATTTTGCCATTGCGAATACAATCAGGTGGAATTGGTAGGATTGCTAGGTAGAGGGCTGTAAGACTGATTGGGGGAGAGTTATGGGTATATTATTCACCATTCTCACAGCCAATCCAACTCAAGTCAGGATGCAGGGTAGCTTAATAACCTAAGGGGTAGGAGGGAGGACCTGGGGGCTCCAAACCTCATCGGACTTGCAATTTCAGATAGAATAGAGCCAAACTCCTACACTTTGTCTTGATTTCCCCAAACCTTACTTGTTCGTCAACCTAGGTGTCGGGGTTTCTAAGCCTGAACCCAGTGGGCCGGCTACTCCAAGGAAAGAATTAAGTGGTTGAGATAAGAGTATCACTTATTGTTGCGCACAGTGAGAATGAAGGAAAGACAAGAAGGGACTGGGGGAATTCGGGTCATCTTCCTCAAATTCAAATTCGAGATTTTGTAATGGTGCTTAACATGGAATGGTGGAAGGCCAAGAATGAAATTTGGTTTGGTCATAATGTTTGTACTTATGATACTCTTACAGGTTTATTTAATTATCTTCCCCTTCTAACTCCGACGCTCCTATACCGAGAATAGGAAAGAATTAGAGAGGAGTGGTGGCTAGAAGAAATTTAGAAGGAAAACAAAATGGTGAAAGCGGAAGTAGGGATGGGAAGAAAAGGGGGTCGCCATGCTTGGAAACATACATAAAAGAAAAAGAAACTACCGGTGGCTTCGACCAGCAAGGCCCAACGAAAGAGGGGCATGAAATCTGGAGAGGAAAACATGCAGAACCTCATGCATGCATACCATGGAGGAAATCCAACACAGGTTAAAGCCATAATTTCAACATGGGAGACAGAGCTAAATTCCAAGGCATCGACAAAAATGCTTCCAGTAGAGGAATGGGACCCCCTACTCATAGATCTGAGACACACCCAAGGCTGGAAAACATTGTTTAGATAGGCAATCTAGCTTTACTGGGTAATGAAGAACCTGTTGGCCAGGGCCATGACAACAAATAGGGACTTGGAAGAACCATTGCAAGCACAACAAGAGGATCCAAGCCTAAAGGACATCCAAAGAGAGTTTCAAGCTGTGCAGGTACAACAATATAACCAGATATCCATTTTGGCCGAGTTGAGAAACAAATTCAAAGCTTGTTGCAGAATGAAGTGCTCGGGTCAAGTGCTAAGGACCTGACCTCTATTGAGTCATCTGATGACTGGAGTAGAGTAGCACAAAGAAATGTTTTTTGTTTTTTATGATGAACTGGTCAGATAACATTTACTTTGATAGTAGAAGGATTAAACATATAGTAGATACAATTACATATTTAGCATGGATGGATATTCTCAAATTGTTTAAATTTTGGACAGCATGTAATGTTGATCGATGGCCAACAGACCTGGTTTCCCTCGAGTAGGTTGAGGCCACCAAAGATATTTTTTGTTACCTACCTATATATGATTAATAGAAAAAGAAAGTACTGCCAAGCTTACACAGAAAAAAGAAGAGAAACTTGATCCTGAATTTATCTCATGTTCAACTCAATATATTCTTTCATCACCCTCTAATGTCATAATGTATTGTCAATGAATTCAATTCTTCCTCAAGCTAGAAATTTGGTACTCCTAATCACCCACATACCCATCTAAGTGGTTTATTCCTTAACATGATAGCATATCTACTATCTTTGGGATAAGAAATTTATCATCATGGGTGAGTAATGTGCAATGGAACATGCATACATGGAAATGGTTTGTTAAATATCCTACTATGAAATGTGGGGTTAAATTATGTTGTCTATGTTATACAAAATCTTTAACAAAATCACAAATAAGGCATGGTTTCTTTAACATGTTTTACAACCATATGCCTAATTACATCATCATGACTTGACTCAAGAATGATAAAATTTTCAAGCATTTCACATGCTAATTTTCCCTTTTAAATTTTCTAATTTCTGATGCTAACATAAGACCAAGTCCATTATACCATCAATACCATCATTTTTACATTAATTACATCAAATAATATCAAGTGAGGACTTTTAGAATGTTATCTTGATTTATTTGAACTTTTGTAAAGAGTACTATTTCTTTTTGTGTTCTTTTCTTATCTTGAGTTTTACTACTAAGAAATTCAAATTCTTTTCCTTTTGTTGCTTTATTTTTTTATTTGATTGTCTATTTATTCTCGCTGCTTCTCTTTAATATTTTCTTACTTATTATTTCTTATGTTTCCATCTAAAACCTATTTTCTTTAGGTATTTATATAATATATTTGTTTCTACTTAAAATAAAAATACATTTTTAAGATGTGCAACCTCTTGAAAAACATATAAAATAATAGATTGTAAAATATGAAGATAAACTATAATCATTATTTTATATCAGTCACATGAATTTAACAATTTCTTATTTTATACCACTTAATCTCTATAACTTTGAAAATTTTAATGATCAAACTTTCAAAATGTTCTAAATATGCTCAAAGAATTTTAAGTCAACTTTTCTTACAAAATCTGTGCAACATTTTTCTTCACTTTTTTTAAAGAGAGAAAAAAAGACTCCATTACATGGGTAATATTTTTGTATTTTTGAACTTCGTTGAAAAATTTCATAAACCCTCTGTAATCAATTTTGACAAGAAGGTTGTGATACCTTAATTAATTCTTCGTTCTCGACCTGCCATATAATATTGAACGCTTCTCCAAATTACTTTCAAAGATGTGGTTTTTTTCTTATGTTTGATATTTAAAAATAAATAAAAAATAGAGAAACTTCAAAGATGTTTCCTAATATTTGTGTGATAGTATCTTTGTCAACTCACTAGGGAATTTAAACTTGCAAGGATTTTGGCACATGTGATAACATAATCTTACTGTTTATATATATATATATATATTAATATATAATATATTAAACAATGCCTTCATTATATGCTTGGATGGCTGCATGAGTGATTCATGATCAACTGAGATTATTGAGTATTCAAGAAAAAGAGTAAGTGTTTATGATGAGATCGGTTTTTATTTTTAAGTTTGATTCATGTTAATATGAAATTTATTAAGAAATAAGATGCTGGTGCATAATTAATAAGTTTATAATTTTTTTATTATAGGAATGATTGTTTTTAATGAATAATCACGAGGGCAGTTCATGTAATGGAAAGAAAGATATAGAGAAGATGATAATTCCATTTCGTGATCACTATCAATCTAAATGTCCATCTCTACGGTTGGGTTGTTTACATTTTATTGAATGGAATATATGATGGTGATGACAAAATGTAGGAAGATGCCAAAGGAGTGGACAATTATCGTCTTCTGTAAATGATGAAAGTCTTCATTATAGTTTCCAATCCTACTAATTAGTCAATTGTTGTCTAGTGTAATGAGAAAAAACATGTACCCAATATCAATCCTCCTCCTTATGCTCATCAACAAAGTGAATTAACTCTTTCTAATGGAGAGGCTCTCAGGTCTGATAGAAATGTGTTAATAAAATTCTTTAATCCTGTGGAACATCCTATAACTACAGCGAAAGAAAGGCCAAGTTCATCAGAGGTACAATAAAATAAAGCTTAGTAGTAATTGTTTTTGAAAATATAAGAACTGGTATTCATTATTGTTGGAATTCTTCTTTTACTTCATATCCTATTAACTTATCCCCGTTAATATTTTTCAATAAGCAGTGTCTTTGTAGAGCGTGGCCTATGAAGAATAAATCCTCCATGTTTTTTGAGAGGTTGATTGGGTGAACCATGCATGCAGAAATTTACCATGTTTTTCTACTAAACGAAATTTCTCTATATTCAAGCACTTTTATGGAATGTGAATGATATCCAAGGTGGAATATTCATAAGGAAATGTGGAATATATGTCATCACTAAATACAAGAATCTTGGGATGCAATTGCTGGAGTTCCATAGGTCAGTGTGCATTTTCTTAACCCATGTCAGTAAAATGACAACCCAGACTATTTATTAAACTATCGAGATATAGTCTCACAATCTTTTTTAGGATTCAACATACAAAATATTGATGTTACGAAAAAAATGGAATTATATGTAATATAATTTACAATTATAAACATTGAAAATTTTAAATCAATTTCCAATAACAATTATTATTTACACTTAGAAATAAAAATTATGATTCTTTCTATTTTATTAACGATTATAACATAGTTTATAAATATTATTCATTTTTAATAAACAATCCGTCTTTATTTTTTAATAATATTAATTGATCAATCTTTATTTTTAATAATGTTAATTAAAAATTTACATAATATTTAAAATATGAAACTATGATTTCATCCATTATTAATAATGCTAACTTAGTTTATAATATCAAAATGCTTTATACAAAACATTTACTTCATCATTATTAATTTATTATTAATAACTTTTAAAGTGTTATTAATGGAAAACATATATATATTTATTTAAAATGTATTTTAATTTTTATTATTATATTTTTGGATTTTTTTTCAATTATCTTATATCTTTGAATAAAATTATAGTTTAAGTTTTTTTTTTTTAATGTCAAACTCCTCTGTTATAATTTTAGGCTTTCTCACATGTGTAATTATTAATTTTTTTTTTTTCTAAAGACTAACACAAGTCTATTAGAGAAAAATTATACTCTTTAATACAAAGTATTTTTTCAATGATGATGGCATTGAATATTCCAATAAAATTATATTATAAGAAGCACGTCATTCAACTCACAAATCCCGACTTCTTAAACTGTGTCTTCTTTTCTTCGTGGTATGGTTCTATCTATCATAAAGATCCTTTGACCATTTTATGTTCAAATTTGACCATTTTCAATTCATAGTGTATTAAAAATATCAAATAATTATAATATTAATTATATATTTATTTACTTATATATAATTATTTATAATATATTATTATATATATATATATATAATATTATATATATTTTTAAAAATGTTGTATTTTTATTCAAGAATACCAGAGAAATATATTTTATATATGTATATGAAGAGTGCATTTACTAGGATCCGCTCAAATCTTATAGTGGCAAGGAAAAATGAGCATGTAGGTTTGCTGATAAAATTTTAAAGGGTGTAAAACTAAAAGCCAGAAAATCTAGCAAACAAGATATTGGACAAAAAGCTAGCTAAAATTTGGGCATAGGCCGCCCAAGATAGGTCCCAAAAAAACATGCCTAACGCAGGGCTTTGTAGCAAAAACAGGCATAGGCTCCACAAAAACCACAACAAACCTCGTACAATTGCACCAGAAAAACATTAATGACAATGACTATCCATGCAAAAAACGACTAAGCCCACCACCAACATTCACATTTCTTAGCTTGAAGGAAGCATGAACCAAAGTTCACAGTAGCATGGAGGACACCAAAAAAATTTCTCCTTCAACTCCCCACATGCAACTCGGAGGAAACAAAACAAAAGCATTAGGTTGGAAGCCACGAAACCTCAAAAAATGGACCTTGAGCACCACTACAAGAGGTAGCAAATGGAAAAATGCAGAGCATCTCCCCTCTAAAGGCGACATTAGGGAAACAAAAGCAATGATAACAAGAGAGGCATTGTTGAACCAAAGCGGTGAAAAGTAAAAAAGGAAGATGGGGTTGTGGCGACTAAGGTCTAACCACCGAGTCCTTCATTGGCGAGACTAGAAAAAAACCAAGTGACTTGGGTTCTTACTCTTGCATAGAAAACCCCAAAGCACTTATCCCTCTTTAAAATTTATATATTATTAAATATTAATGAATAAATAATTATATAAAATAAATTATGAGTATATAAAATTTTAAAATTATTATGTGTTTTTTTTAAATATATACTATATTAAAAATTATATATTATTATATAAACTTTGGCTATAAATAAAATAATTTATATTAATTTAAATTATGATTATTGAAAATCTTTTAATTTATGCAAATAATATTTTTTTACATATATCTATGTTTCAATTTGAGCTACACATAAAGAAGGCTTCAAGAATTGATGTCCTTATTTAACAAAAATTGATTAAACCCTGGTTGAACTTATTAGAAAATTAATTTTAGGTTTGCATTTGTGTTTAATTTGAATTTTGACGATGAATTTAAACAAACAAATTTTAAATAGGATTAAACCCTTATTGAATCTATTTAAATATTATTTTTAGGTTCATGTTTGTGTTTAGTTTGAATTTTCAATGAATTTAAATGAACAATTTGATGTGATTTTAGATTGGGGAATTTCAAATTTCAAAGTTAAAATTTGTTGAGCTTAGTGACTTAGGGAACAACATTAAGAAGAGAAATATGTCTAGAATTTCCATATTATGAAGTAATTTTCACCCACAACTACGCTTGGGATACATGGGATGTTTGGACGTGGGTTATTTGGGGGACACAACTTATTAAAGATTCCAGTCAATGTTGATATCCAAAAATTTCAAGACAAGATTGATGTAGAGGTCTTGGATTGACAATTGAAGAAGATTAAGGTTTACTTCATCATTGCGTGAGTTGCATACAACCAACCAATATAAGATCGTAGCTTTCACAACATAAAAAATTGTGCCAACCTTACTTTGATTATTGTTATGAATAGGATTATGGAGTGATAAAAAATCAAAATGAATGTGGAAATAGAACATAGAAGAACACAATATATAAGAGATATAGATATATGTGGTTCAACCAATATGGGCCATGTCCATGGAGAAACAGTGAGTCATTCCTTTATTATGTCTAGAAAGATGAAAGGATAAAACCTACAACACATCTTCTAAAACCTCCTCTTCACTCTCTCATAATATCCTCTCTCAGCCATAACACTCTCTCACAATATACAACCATAATACAATGCCCTCATAAAAAAGAGGTTTGCTTTCTAAAGAAAAAAAGGCCCCAAGATAAATTCTACAATCATATTTGTGGCCTAATGTTGAATGGTCTAGATTGACTATGAAATTACAATATTTTACAAGGAATTTTTTCAAAAATTTCTCTTTTATAGTGCTTCCCTTGAACCCCCACTAGAGGTGGATCGAAAAATTAATGTTTCCTCCCTCCCACCTTTCCCCCCTCCTCGACCCTCTTGGGACATAACTTTGGGGAGAGGGGGCAAACCTCTACACCCCCCCCATCAAGCACTCGTATCCAAATGCAACTCAAATAAGAGCTCTAAATTAGGAAAATAATTAGACTCCACAACCAACAATTATGACACTAGCCACCTGAATAGTATGAAAATAAGGGCAACCTCTATAAAACTTGAACAAAATTTCATGGAGCCATTGTTCAATGATAGTTTTTGCCTATTAAGTACTATTGTAAACGACTAGAACATAAAATAGTAGTAGTGTCCCTAACAAAGCAAACATAATATTCAAGATCAAAGTAAATTAATTTATAGTTTCATAGCCCTATACAAAATATGTAAATTTAGAAGTAATAAAAGATTTAATTAAATAAGTGATATGCACCTTTATCTCTAAATTGAGATAAAATTTTTGTCTACCAACAAAGTTGGGATACTTATCATTTTGTGGATAAGATTGAAAAGAAATATCCATTGTTTTTTTAATGATAACTCCAAAAGTTCTTAAAAGTAGGAATCACTAAGATTTAGAGCATTTTATTGTCTTAAAAAATTCCAAAAATATATGTGTTCCTCAATATCTCATTGAAATGATCATTATCACAACCATTTATTGTTATTGTGACATTGTAGTATATCTAATTAGAACCATGGTAACATCTAAAATAACTTGTCACTAATGTTTAGCTTACTAGATAATTTAGAAAAATATTATTATTCTCTAATTTTTCTACGTATACATTGTTAAGCTCATAATAAATGTTTATTTTTATCACTTCCAACTTTGTCTTTTAAATAAACTTTCTAAAACCTTAACATATATAATCTTCATATAACATATAAAAATATTAAAAAAAAATATAATATTAAAAAATATGTATTTTTTTATTTATTTAGATACACTAATAACCAAACTGATATATTAAATTATATTATTTTTTATTCACCATTAACCAAATTAATATCTTGATTTACAATCTTATTAGTTGCTCTTGACTCACTTATCATTTTACATTACATTAATAAGATGTTATTGCATTGCATTCAAATTAGTGGCGCCTAAATTTCCATAATAGTTTTATTAACATCCACAATTAAAGCAATCCAGATTTAAAGAAAAAGTGTGATATGACAAGTTTTTGACAAGTGTTGATATCTAAAACTTTGTATTTTCATATGATATGAACATAAAACTTATAATTAAAATAACTCACATAAAAGGAAAAAGTAAGAGATAATTACAAAAGTAAAGAGAGAATTTGTTAAAATTATATATTTTATATATATGTTCACAATTATTTAATATATATATAAAAAAATTTTATTGGAAAGTTTTTTTAAAATAATTATGGTTAGTAAAAAAATTTATATTGAGTATCACATATTTACTGTTATAGAAAACAATTTCTTGAGAAAGAGATTTTGTCTAGTTGTATCTTATATTTTCATGGAAACCTAAGTCTAGTGACTTATTTCCTAACATGAGTATATCTACTAGACCATGTAAAAGAGTATGAATTTTAACAACGCTTTAACCCTTAGCAAAAAAAACAAAATCAATGCAGTTCAACATAAAACTAAAAACTAAGTTAACTCGAAACAAGAAACAAAGAGATTGATCAAAATACCACCATAACCAGCTTTGCCACCACCATTAACAACCATTAGGCATCATTCGACAAAAAAGAAGAGTTGCAGTAAATCCATTTCAGTTTAAGATAATGACAGAAGATAGGGGCAAGGATTTCCCATGACGAGAGACAACTTGAGGATATATGTTGAGTGTTATAACATTGATAGTGACTAGAGTGTCATTGTGCTCCTTTGATTCAATGTTGGAACCTAAAACAACTTATTTCTCAACTCTTGAAAGCGGGGTAAAAATATCATCCAAATTATAGCAGATGTTCCCCACGATCCATTTGATGTCTGCCTTCCCTGCAAACAACTTGTAGTTGTCAACCTGTTTATCCTTGAGGACCATCCACATTAGGGTTTCCATTTGTTGATGAATCGTGATAAAATGAAGGAAGTAAAGCTTGTGCTTCTAAAACTTGCCTGGATCTGGAACCCACTTTAGAGAAGCACCTCCAATTTCTGAATCTGATAAGTAAGCACGTTCTCCTAACTCCTTCAACTCAAGAAGGAGGATTTCCTCCTTGGCCTCAGGAGGGACCGTACCAAAGAAATTGGCCACTAATTCCCAACCAAAGAGCTTACGAGGGTGGGAAGAGGAACAAGATACACCAACTCAATGACTCGACATTCGTTGATGCAGAGGCTAAAGGAAAGCAAATAGCAATAAAGGACGAAGGCCACCCCACATAAGCCTATAAGACCGCCACCCTTCTATAACATTCATGCAATTGCAGTAAGGGAACAACCACCCTATACCAGAATTTAAACGATTCATTCCATCGCATGCAAGGTTGAAACACAAAATATGTGTAATGTGTTACGCCTCAGTTGAAGCCCACATTCCCTCCTTGGTACAGGTGACCATAAATGATATCACACTAATATTTATCAAACTCCATCTATCTAATAACCAATCCCTACACGATAAGCCTATACTTCCCAACACTTAACTGATTGTCGTATTAATCCCATACTACGATCCCATGTGGGCATTTATCATGAGAGGATTGGGTTTGGTTAACCCTCATTTGTGATCTAGGTAAAGCACCATGCAAGTAGGTTGACAAGTGTGAGGAGTGGCATGCCCCCCAACAAGCACCACTTCTTCCTTCATTCTTTTCATCTGCATGGTAATGTGGTAATCACTCCTTGCAAAAACTTTAAATATCACCCCCATTAGGGAAGCTACCCTCAATGGAGACTCTATCTTCCTCCACTCACCTATATATATTTTGGAAACTCTTTTTCCCTAAGGCACTCATCCAATCTTCATCTAGGGTGTAGTTCGACTCATGGTAGCCCCAATTTTTCAACGCATCTGCCACCCAGTTTCCATCCTAACATGTATGATGAGGCATAATATAATCAAACTTAGTCAATAAGTGTTGAATATTAGAAACCACCTCCAAAAGACGCCATATATGTATCACTTTATAAATAGGTTGGCCATCTAGCAACTTGTGAACACAAGTAATCATGACCTATGAGTCATCATGAACTTGAAGGAGTTTGTAACCTTCTCTAACTGCAATATGAAGACCTCTTTCGAGCACCATAAACTCTGCCAAGTTGTTTGTAGCCACTCCACAGGACCATGCATAAATACATAAGAGTATGGCATTGACATCACGGAAAATCCCTCAACCTCCAGCGACACCGGGGATATCATTGGAGGCACAGTAAAAAAATAATTAGAGAGAAAAGTAAGGAGGCAACAGAAAATACAAGTTATCTATAGAGAGGCTTGAGATAGGATGTTGGAGTTGAGAATTTATGCACATAAACAAATTTAAATTGAGGTTCTTCAGAATGGAATGCTCATAATATTCTATTATCCGATCATCCTTGAACTAGGGTAGAGCTAGAATAGGTTCTTAGATATTCAATAAGGTTGCATCTTTTAAAACTGGGGTGGATCTACATTTCATAGGAAAAATCCAGAGATTGTGCTGCTTCCATAAATTCTAGAGGAAGAAGTCTAATGCCAACTGTCATGTCTAAGAAACAATTGGGTTTTTAAATTTACAACAAAACCAGCGGTCCAGAAATGTTTTCAAGTCCTTTGAGGAAGGTTGAGGAAGACCAAAGAGTTGAGGGAGGGATATAGAAATTAAACTTAGATGTTTTTAATAAAATTAATGAAGTAGATGAGTAGTTGATACATATTTTTTTTTAAAATAGATAATAATAATAAAAGTGTATTAAAATATTAAATAGATTTTAAAAATATAATATATTTAGGATACATCAAATTTCACCAATTTCGTTTTTAAGAGGAAATTGTTTGAAATTTCTATTAAAGATAGGGAAAGAGCAATTCAAATGTTGATTGTGACATCCCCTTGGATTGAGTGGGAGAAGCGCCTTTGTAGACTATGACGTATGGATACTATGATGACTACTCGATATGGTGCAAACATCAAGAAGAGTATCTTAAGGAAGAGGGTGATGACAATATAGAATAATGTGCTTTGGATTTGCTATTAATGCATTACTCTAGGTGAGGCGTGTGGTCTCCACTCACTAAACTTGTGACATACAACGTTCATTCATGGGATATTAAAGAATACTTCTTATTTCACTAGATAGAAATACTTCCCAAAATCCTTTTGTTGAACCCATAGGGGATTCACTCAATGAACCTCTAACATAGCATGTGTGTTCGTGGCATACTAAACAATACCCTTAATTTGACTACATATTTGAAAATACCTCTAAAATCATGTTTTTTAATCCCCTAACAATACGAACCCAATATACCTTCCCAATTTAAAAAACCCCTACTTTCACTAGATATTTTAGGTATCCAATTTTTCCTTTATACCCCTTCATATTTTTTCATTAACTTTGAGCTCCATTTTTTATACCTGCCAATATAAAAACTCTTTACCCCCTTTAATATGCTCAATATATTATTTGATTTTTTCCTCAATATATATCCACCAATATTAATGCACATGGTAGGGTATTTCTCCCCAAATGAAGCCCTCATGGTTGAACCCTACTCCCAATACATATTTCTAATAAAAAAAACCCTATTTTTACTAGATATCACCTATTTCTACAAAATACTTTTTTTATACTCCCTAATAACTATAAACCCCCATGTACCCCACTAATCCAGGTGGATATTGGTGGCCACCCACCTATTCCATTAGATCACAACAAGATTTTTCTATTTTGACAATTTTCTGTTTTTTGCAGTTTTTAGGTTCTTAACTTCTGGAGCTATTTTGAGGCCCTAAACAATGTTTTTTGGGGAAATCACGCTGACAATAGAAAAATGTACTTCTTAGATAAACATTTCCAATAGGCTATCATGCACACCAAACATAGATCATACACCGAAGTTACGACCACGAGAAGTTAACATTCCAACTTACCCCTTCGAGGCCGAAAATCCTTTGGTGCTTCATCTCCTAGGGTTAGGTTTTTGGATGTTTGTGGTTTATCATTACTTCTTTATGATAAAATTTCCTTTTAGCCTCATTGTAACATAATTTGGAGAAGGTGCATAACCATCACATCTCTTCACATAGATAAGCTACCACAATTCGAGCTAGTTTTTTTCCATTCTACATGTATATAGTTTCAACATTTCCATTTATTAATAGAAGTCAAGTTTCACTGTATATCTATATTTTGTTCATAAATATTTGTATCATTTCAGTCCATTCATAAATTTGGATCTCCCACCTTCCCCATTCGAATTAATTATGACATATTGAATCTATTTTTCACAATTTTAAAACCCTCTTTATGAACAAATGTGATAAGATATTGGTTAACAAGGTGAAACCCCCATGACGTGAGGTGGATTATACTACCTAAATTAGTTGATCCTCACCACATTATGGATGCCAAGATGATGTGTGAGGTCCAGCTTAAAAGCATTAGGACCTTTTTCTTTTGTGACAGCTTAAAGGACATACCTGTTGGGATCAATCTTGAATGAAGAACTCCTATTTGTGAACCATAAACTATATGATTGAATCATAATGATGTAGACCAATTCTATAATTCTATATAAGAATGAGAAATGGGATAAGTTAGGGATGAACTTGTGTTGAGAGATTCATGGGGATATTGTGGATACAGTTATGGAAATCATTTGAACTAAATGTCCAATTAAAAACATAGTTGTTATTGTCACCTCTAGCTATGTGAAGGAACCATTGTAAAATAGAATTACTCATGGGAATGGTATAATTGATATAATTTCCCATTTGAGGGTTTCATGAATGCAATTTCCTGGTGTTCCTTGCTTCATAATTGTTGTATATATGTGTTGTTGGATATTAAAGCCAATATTTTGTTTTGAAGGTTTTAACTTGACTCCAATACACTTTCAACTTCGTCTTTACTTTACTTTGACAATTTCAAAGACTTCATTACATAATCAAGATATTTCGATCCACATCTAGACTCGACTTTTTCTCACTTGACTTACTCTCAACTATATTGCAACCTCAATTTCAACTTCTAACTTTAGCTTTGACTCAAAAAATAAATTTTCGATTTTGACATGACTTTTACCCTTTGACTCCCAACAAAAAACATATTTTGTAAGCATGTAATTGCATATGGATTAATAATATTATAGGTGTCTTATGGGATGGAGATGTCCTTCCTACAAGAAACAATTTTATGCAGGTCTTGTGTGGAGGATTCAATGAAGAATTACTCAAGAAGATTATTGATGAAGATAAAAGGCACTCCATGAATGAAGCAGACAAAATGAAGAATGATGAAGAAGCATACTCCACGACACAAGAAGATGATACAGAAATATGCAAGCAATATGAAGAAAGAAGATGGTGTAACCAAAATAGGAAGAAAGAAGATGATGACAAGGAGGAATGGAGTAGCAAAGAGAATGACAATGAAGAATGTGGAAAGCAATGAATGAATAAAGAATGAAGAAGCAAGGTAAGAATAAATAGTACCATGTGTTCAAAATTGAGATGCAAATGTAGGAAATCCATGAAAACATCCCTAAGAAGTTTAATGATCTTGAATAATGTTTTTGATGATGGAAATAAAATGGTCTTGGTCATATGTTTGTATAGAGGCTAAGTTAGCCTAAAATGAAAGTTGAAATTGTATGTACTTGAGCCAAATAATGATGTAAGCCCTAACGAGGCATCTTGATGTAGAAGCATCTACAAGCCAAGTTCATCTTTGACCTCCTTAAGTAAAAATTCTATTTCCCTGCAAGGGAGTTGGTTACCTAATTTATCTGATTTTGTAATCTTTTCTAAGTATATCTAGAAGAATTTGTAGTTAGAGTGAGGTGTCATTAGTTGGCTATTTAAAAGGTAGAGTTAGCTAAAATAAGAATTTGTTAGCAAAACAAGATCAATTTTTTAGAACTTAGTTATGAGAGCTAATTTTTATGTAGATTTCTTTTTAAAGATTTGTGTCCAAAGAGAAGTAGCGAGAGAGAGAAAAATGGAGGGAATACTGGAGTAATAGGGAGGCATATTAAATTTGTATAATTGTAGTATTCCTTGCAAGATTAATCAAATTTCGTGGGTTTTTTCATGTCTTTGTGTACCATTTATTTCTTTTGTGGCTCTCTATGTTTGTAATTGTTTGAATTCATGTTTGTGAGCAAGTTTAACCCTAAATCAAAGTTCTAGAACCTTGCAACTAGTCATAAGACCCTGAAATCCTTCGTATTTGGTTTGAGTTAGCTTCATTAAATAGAGGAAGCAGGTTTAACCACATATACAGATCAAATTCAAAATTTAAGGCAAGTTTATCAATAACCATAGTTGGGAAATTTTCTATCAAGGAAGCCTATCAAGAGATGAGATTTGACCCTTCGCCATTTGGCTTGACCAAAGCACGTGCAGTGAAGGCAACACTTGGATGACTAGATAAGTGGATTAAAGGTTTCTTAAAAAATATTTGGAATGGGACCTACATCCGGGACCTTGTGTAGTAATCCATCCCAAGCCCAATCCATGCCTTCATGAAGTTGCAAACCTCAAGTGTGATCTGAATCCCGAATCATCTAGATCCACCTTTAGCAAGCCTTGTCTAGAGTGGACCCTACCTCGCAACGTGAAATAATATTTGGTCATCCACTTTTGTTAATTGGCTAACACACTTGGAACATCTGGATCCTTTGGATCCGAGACATAACCATCAACACAGAGGGTAATTCTAGCCAGGAAACACATGTGGCCTTAGAAAGGGTCTTACACCCCCAGATTAGTTGAACCCCCATATTTTTAGAAACTTGATTATAATGAAGAATCTTTGATTTCCATATCAATTCCAAGTTCCCAAGCTTTTAGATGAATCAAGGTAGTCGATCTTGAGATCAAATGATAAAGCATCTTAAATTTAAGGTCCAACCAATGAGAATTCCTCTTGACATACCATACACATCTAGCATAGAGAAGGATCAGTGCCTTAAACAAGGCTCAAAAATTGACTTGGCATGAGAACCATCAACCATGTTTCTTAAATAAGATGGATATCAAGCATGTGGGAGATAATAGGACGCTTGAAGGAAAGTTGTTTATGGACACTCCTACCCCTTAGGCATTAAAGGAAAGGATAATCATGATTGAATATATATAAGGGCCATGGAAATTATCGGTTGCTTCCCCTTTTTAAGGTTAATAATAGCTTTTTGTTGGGTTTTAAGAAGGTGGGATTTATGCCCAATGGGGTTTGTGAGGACTTAGTCCAAAGTTAGACCCCACAGAGATGAAGAGTCATCTTTAAGCTAAATCCACGGTTGTAGAGCATAAACACTCTAGGGAAGGGAACTACTAAGACGACCCCCATTAGGGGAATTTTGAGGGAAAAAATGGGCCTAAAAAAAATTGTACTAACAAAAATAACTTTAAAAGACCCAATAGGATTCAAGATGGTGATGTCATCCCAAGGGAAAATATTTTGAAGGGAAAAGAAGAAAACTACTTTTTTTAATCATATTTTCAACTTATCTCCTTGTATTTTCGCTCAAATGTCAAGCACCCACTTTACATACTTCTAAGTAGACCCACAATGAAAAAAATTGAAAATACATGAAAATAACATGTTGAACACAATATTGAATATCTCGATAATCGATATTATATAATCGACACTATATACACTCTAACCTTATGGTGGTTTTTTGTATGCACAAACAGCAATGCCAATGGCATCTACTATATGTAATTTTCTAAACTTAATGAAAATTACTGATTTTTCCAGTGGAAAAAAAAAACATGTTGAACACACTTTTTTCATATATTTTCATTTTGTTTTCGATGTGGATCTACCCAGAAGCATTCAAAGTGGGTACTCGTTAGATCTAGAATTTAATTCTTCATCCATTGGGTGTCTACTGTTGAAATTTGAGAGAACCTATAAGGAGATAAGTCAAACATACCATAAAAAAATAGTTTTTTTTCTTTTTCTTTAAAGGTTCATAAGTCTTGTTTTATCGTTTTAACTATAATTTTATTATTTTCCTTAGGAGGTCCATTTTAGACCTCAAAATTCCTCTAATGTTGGCACAAAGATAGGAGCCATACTCTTAACAATGGTCTTAGAGGGGATAGAATCAACATGAGGACTAGAGGGTTTATCAAATAGGGGGACAAGAATAGGAGAGAGGGCAAGAGGAGTGCATAATTCATTAGGTAGGGAGGAACCAACATTATTTTCCAAAGGTTCATCCAAATGAGTCCCTAGAGTAAAAGTAACATGCAAATAGGATAAAACATGATGATGAGAAGGCTCAAAAGGGAAATCCTTACCAAGAAAAATCTGTAGGGATGCCCTAATTTCTTCTAAGCCTAATTGTTGAGCTTAAGGCACCAAATATCTCAACTTAAGGATGAAACTCCCTAGTTGAGGAGGAATGTTGTAGCTAAAATTTGCAAAGGAAATTTTTTTCTAAGTTCACTACAATATTGGCAAAGAAGTTGTGCATCTGAATCATCAAATCCATCTTGTGTGACTAAAACATATTGAGATTTGACAAGTTTGATATACAGTCCATGAATGCTATAAAAGACAACCTTAATTGTGCATTATAAATAACTTGTTACCATTGGAAATAATTATATCATAACAAGAAATGTGGATTATTTCAGTTCTATTGTGTATAAGTATATAGTCATGCAACCCATGGTTTGACAAGAATCATACACATCTTAATACTTTTCTTTTAGCTAGGCAAATAAGCTAAAAGGTTGTGAAAAGAACTCTTCATTACATATTGAAAAATCGATTT